>PYAF01000816.1:39382-60297 GCA_007407185.1 Glycine tomentella
TTTGTTTAATTTCATTCTCAATCCACATAATCATCCAAACTACTTTTGCGTATTTTCTGTTCTTGTTCAATCACAATCCTTACAATTATTGTGAAACCCTTCCAATCCCTGTGGAGACGATACTTTACTTACTCTTTATTACTTGTTAAAACGATCGGTGCACTTGCCGTAAACGCATTAGCATAAATCGCACATAACACACTTGTGTTGTCACATAGCAGAGGTATTTCTTTTAATTCTACACCAAAGTCTTGTAATTGTTGCTTTAGCCATAGGCTTTGAGCACAACAACTTCCAGTATAGATGTATTCAGCTTCAGCTGTTGATAAAGCAACATAAGATTGTTTCTTGTAATGCCATGAGATCAATGAACTTCCTAGTAGATGACAAGTTTCACTAGTGCTTTTTCTATCCAACTTGCACCCTACAAAGCCAAAATCAGAATAACCAACTATATCAATTGATGTACCTTTAGGATACCAAAGACCAACTTTTGGTGTTGACTTGAGATATTTGAGGATTCTTTTGACTGCAGTGAGGTGTGATTTTTTAGGATTTGCTTGATATCTTGCACACAAGCACACACTCAGCATAATATCTGGTCTACTAGCTGTCAAATACAATAAGGATCCAATCATTCCTCTAAATTTTGACTCATCAACCTTATTTCCTTTTTCAGCTAAATCAAGATAGGTTGATGTGGCCATTGAAGTTGCAGCATCTTTGTTTTTCTCCATTTCAAATTTTTTGATCACTTCAAGGCAATACTTGGCTAGATTTAGAAATGTCCTATTCTTCATTTGCTTCACTTGAAGTCCAAGAAAGAATGTTAATTCTCCCATCATTGACATTTCAAACTCATTATGCATAGAGATAGAAAATTCTTTGCACAACAATTGATTAGTTGAACCAAAAATTATATCATCAACATATACTTGAACAATAAGTATCATTGTTTTGCCTTTTGATGAACAAGATTTTATCAACATGTCCTCTTGTGAAAGATTGTTCAAGCAGAAATTTGCTTAATCTTTCATACCAAGATCTTGGAGCTTATTTTAAACCATAAAGAGCCTTTTTAAGTTTAAAAACATGATTTGGATGTTTGAAATTAGCAAAACTAGGAGGTTGCTCCACATAAATATCCTCCTCAATATATCCATTTAAGAAAGCACTTTTAACATCCATTTGAAAAAGTTTAAAATCCATTAAACATGCATATGCAAGAAATAACCTAATGGCTTCCAATCTTGCAACTGGTGGATAGGTTTCCTCATAGTCAATGCCTTCTTCTTGGTAGTAACCTTTTGCAACCAATCTAGCTTTGTTTCTGACTATGATTCCACTCTCATCAAGTTTGTTTCTAAAAACCCATTTAGTGCCAATAGGTTTGAGAGAAGAAGGTCTAAGAACAAGTTCCCAAACTTCATTTCTCTTAAACTGATTCAATTCATCATGCATGGCATGCATCCAATCTTCATCAATTAAGGCATGATCAATATTCTTAGGTTCTATTTGTGAAACAAAAGTCATATTACAACAGAGATTTCTTAATGAAGATCTAGTAGATACTCCTTTTGAGACTTCACCAATGATATTGTCAAGGGAGAGATCTCTTTTAGTTCTCCAATCTTTTGGTTCTTGACTGCGGTTGAATGTTTTGCTTCAACATTTGGTTATTCCTTTTCTTTATCCATTGAATCATTAAGCTGGATGAACTCCTCCAAAGGACATGCATCTACATCACACTTCTTTTCCTCCTTAGAGGGATTAGATTCATCACAAATAACATGTACAGATTCTTCCATGCACAAGGTTCTTTTATTGAAAACTCTATATGCTTTACTATGTAATGAATATCCAAGGAAAATGGCTTCATCAGTTTTAGCATCAAATTTCCAAGTGATTCTTTACCATTGTTTAAAACTAAACACTTGCAGCCAAATGCTCTCAAATGAGAAATGTTTGGTTTTCTACCTTTGTATAGTTCATAAGGAGTTTTCTTCAAAATAGGCCTTATTAGTAATCTATTCAAAGTGTAGCAAATTGTACTTATAGCATCAACCCAAAAATATTTAGGCAAATTTGTCTCATTAAGAAGAGTTCTTGCACCTTCTTCAAGGGATCTATTTTTCCTCTCCAAAACACCATTTTGTTGAGGTGTTCTTGGAGCTGAAAAATTGTGGTTAATTCCATTTTCTTCACAGAATTTTTCAAAATGTTCATTTTGGAATTCTCCACCATGATCACTTCTTATTGAGATAATTTTGCTTTCATTTTCATTTTGAGCAAGTTTGGCCAATTTTCTAAAAGCATTGAAAGCATCACTCTTGGATTTCAAAAACAAAGTTCATGTGAATCTAAAGTAATCATCTACAATGATAAGTCCATAGTAATTCCCTCCTAAACTCAGTTCTAGAAGGACCAAACAAATCTATGTGAAGTAATTCTAGAGGTCTTGAGGTAGAAACAACATTTTTACTTTGAAAAGAATTTTTTGTTTGTTTCCCTTTTTGACAAGCATCACATAATTTGTCCTTCTCAAACTTGAGTTTGGATAAGCCAATGACTAAATCCTTTTTAATTAGCTTATTCATATGATGCATGTTAATGTGACTTGCCCTTCTATGCTGTTGCTAATCCCGCACACTACGGCAAGTGCACCGATCATTTCAAGTAATAAAATAGGTAAGTGAGTATCGTTCTCCACAGGGATTGGGGTGAAATTCACAGTAATTATAAGTCTCAGTAATTGGAAGTAAAAAGAAAAAGAAATTATTTTAAAAGAATTGTTGTTGAGTTGGTTGAAGTGTTGAATATAAAACAGAATTTAAAGAACTCAATGCAGTAAATTGAAAGAGTTGTTACCAATAGAAGAACAATTGTGGTCAGGCACAATCCCTTTTGATTCCTACCACTTTTACTTAATTGGTTTATCAAGTTGCTCACTCAAATGATATATCTTTCCTAGTTTAGTAAACCCTAATTCCTTAGTGATTCCTATCAAGCATGTAAAAGACTATATAACATATGGTTTGCCTATTTCTGATTGTTCAGAGAATAAGTCTTTCCTACTTTAGCTAATCCCTAATCCCTTAGTGAATTAACCCTTTAACCTGAATCGAAAACCTAATTCCTTAGTGAAGTCTATCAAGTTAAGCAATTAAAAGACCATATTATAAGTTCTGCAGCCACGCATCCCTATCCCTAGGTAATGAATAACTATTACTTTACTAAGGTCAGAAATTAGAATCCCAACGTTCCCATTGAGAATCCTAACCCTCAATACTTAATTAGAATGGCAAATTCCAAATAAGAATACAACAATCAAGAACACAGTAAAGCAAAACAATCAAGAAATTCTCATTCAATACCAGTTAAGTTACAGAGGAGTTCATATCAGTTCATGGCCTTCCCACAATACAAGATTTAGCCTGCCATAGGCCTCAAGAATACAAAAGTTATTGAATAATTCATAGTTCTGTTGAAACCCTAACCTTGATTCTTGAATTTCAGAGATTTGGAGAAGTATTTCTGGATGATAGATGGTTAATGGATGAATAATGGATGATATCTTCAGTCCTCAGAGGCCTTATATTTATAGAATAATTTAATTAAGGCAACAAAGCCTAAAGCAGTGCCAAAATCTGAAACAGATAAATCTAAATCAGGAAACAGGATCTCTGTGGTGCGACCCGCGCTGATCGCGTGGCTTGCTCGAATAGATGGCGCTGATTGCGTGGAACTCCACGCTAATAGCGTGGAGTCTTCGAGCTGAATGGCCTGATGCTGGTCTTCTGGCGCTGATGGCGCAGCTCCAGCGCGATCCGCTCAAAGGCTTCGACTAAGTAGCGCTGTTAGCGTGGCCATGGCGCGAGTCGCGTGACTTCTTCGAGTTGGAAGGTTGGCCTTTGAGCATCTGGCGCTACTGGCGCGGAGTGTGGCGCTGATCGCGCGGCTTGTTCGAATCTGAGGCCTATTGTTATGCACATGGCGCGACTCGCGCGGGATCCGGCGCGATTCGCGCTAGAACTTGAATCTTGTTTTCTTCCTTCTTTTGCCTTGATTCTCCTCTTTTAATCCCTAATATGCACAAATGGTAATGGTATGAGATCAAATCAAAACAATAATAAACTAATCTATTCTAATCTATTTTCTTAATTATTTAACTAAATTATAACCTAAAACTACCCTAAAACTAAGATGTGTTTGCAACATATCAAACAATTCCCAGATTTGAAAGTTGTTGTCCCCAGCCACAAAAAGATTTCAAGAGTAAGCAAGAATCAATGATCAAACTAAACCACAACTACAATCCTAGAATCATCATGCTATGTATGATCAATTCAAATTGAAGCTTTCCATGGCACTTTCAATGTTGTCAATTCATGAGAGTACTTGAGTATTCCTTGCAAAAGTTGTGTTTAATCCACTCATTCACTCAAGTGTATCAGGCTATGATTACTCTCTTACTCAACAATGTCACAGCACTACCATAAGCTTGAAAATATTCTCAACAGTTGCAAGCACGACTTGATCAAAAGGTCTTTCTAGCTTGTAATGTGGCTGGGCTAAAGGTAGGAAAATATATGGATAAGTAGCTTATAAGAGGCTAGATCCAGTACCTTAAGTCCACAACATGCTCCTTGTCCTCCTTTTCAAAACCTGGTACTTTATTCAAACTATTTATTCCAAAGTAAAAGTAGAACAATAAACTTCTTTTTGATTTTGGATTTTTTTTTTAAAAAACAAAACAATCAGATTTAAAACAATTACTGCAGCTTTTCAAAACACCAGCTAATGGACTTATTGTTTTTTAACTTGGTTCATGCTTGTTTAATCCTATTCTTCTCAACCCATTGGATTTACTTGTATTCCTCCACACCTTGCTGAATAATTCCCTGTTTTTTTGTTGTCATGGACTTATATCAAACCTTTTCTAGCCTCAGGGGGTTGGTCAAATTGATGTGGCTCTGATTTTGGTAATTTGAAATGAAAGGCTTAAGCTCAATTGAGGTGCAATTGGAAAATAATTGAAGGTGAGTCAGTTTGGCCCTAGTTTCAGAAGAAAAATCTGCCTTAATCATATCAAGTCACACCTACATCCAGAGAAACAATTCAAATTCTAGAGTACTATGAAATTGGAGTCTCTCGGAAAGAAAACATTACCGCTGTTTGGCTCAAATCCTCACAGGTGTTCAACTCAAGTCAATCTCAGTTGACTCATTTCAAGCATCATTTCAACTTCAACATGCATTTCACATACCAACAATCATAATCCTATTCATGTATCATGCAGTTCATGCTATGTTTCATTTCATCAAGCTTTCTTCAGAGAAATCCAATCCATCACTGTGTCCATTCACTTTTTATCTTGAAAAATCCGATGTGCTGCTTATTTATTTTTATTTTTTTAAAAAAAAATTCTGTTAGATATCATTTGTTCCTTGACTGTGATTTGCGAAATAATGCGTATACAGGCCCATTCCCATATTTATATGTTGTTGTCCCCAACAACCACAAATAAGGTCACAGCGCTTTGGAAAATTGCAACATTATTTAGAAAATCGCATCCAACTCGAAACATTGATCTAAACAGCTTTTATTTGCAAAAATGAATCAGAAAAAGTATTATATATAAATGCAGAAATGTAAATGTGCAGAATGTAATGTAATGTCTAGTGCAGAATCCAAAATAAACATAAAAACCAAAAACATAAAGAAATAAAGATAGGTCCTGATCACTCCTCTCCCTCTCTACTCTCTACAATAAATGCAGCATCTATGTATGTAGGCTTCTGAGTAGATGGCTCTGTAGCTGCTGCATCTGAGGGTCGAGGAATGTCTGAAGTAGGTGCAACTGGTGGTGGGACTGGAGTCTGGTACTCGGAGGCGGAAATCCCTAAATGTCTGCAAATGGCTCCAAGCATGGTGGTCTGCTGAGCAAGTTGGGTCCTAATAAACTCCTGGAATGCTATATAGGAAGGAGAATCTGTGTAAAGTGGCTCATGTCCAGGGGTGGTAGAAGAAGGAGCTGGAGGTACTGGTGGTGCTGCATCTGCTGGTGGCTGGGCTGGTTGAGGATCATCTAGGACTGGTGCGTCTCTAGGACTGCGGGCTGCAAGCTCCTCTAGTTTGAGCTTTGAAGCTCAGAGAACTTGCTCATTAGCCGTTGTCTCCATGGCGTCCAAATAGGTCTTGTAGACCATGAGTGATGAGATCGGGACGTCCATGGGCTCATCACCTGCAATTTCCACACCCACATGGTGACATAGGTGTAGAATCAGGGAGGGGTGGGCCAGCCAAGACTTGCTGCTGGCGTCCTGTATCATATGAAGGATTCTATTAGAGAGAAGGTTAGAGATAAGGAGGTTACCTTCACCTCTGAGAATGTATAGCAGGATGGCTCTCTCTACATTCACATCAGTCATATTAGTGGAAGGAATGACTGTGCGATTAATAAATTGGTGCCAAAAAGCGGCATCCCCAACTAGATCATGTTTCCGCAGCTTCTCTGGTATATAGTCCAGCCCGGATTTAGGCTTCCAAGCAGTGTATGGACCTGTGATAGCCCTTCTGATAGTGGTGGCCAGCTGCGGAACTTCATCCCTATACATCTTGGTTAATGCGTCTGGCTGCATGCGAAAGAATAAGTCATGGAATTCGCAGCCCTCAAATGGATCGTACTGGGTGTCCAATAACTACTCTATGGCTTTCTCATCAAAAGACACCTAGACACCTCGGACCTAAGACATCCTGCTCCTGGCTATTGTGTCTGGATCAACATTTGCTAGAAATTCCTTCAATATAGAGCTTGAACTGGGCCCTAGGAAGCTGACCAGTCTTTGCCACTGGCATCTAAGAATGACTTCTCGCACTGGGTTCCCTTCTGGAAGCGTGTCCCAAAGGATTTTCTTCTCTTGAATTATTTTCTTCTAGAGATACCAGGTATCGAACCTTTTGTGGCACTCAGCTGTCCTAAACCGAGCTTCATCATAATCATTCACTCTGGCCCTTTTGCTTCCTCCTGTTGTGGTGGCCTTCTTTTTGCCCTTGGCTACCTGTTTACCCTGAAACTCAGAAAAGAATCCAAATATATATGCAGGGTTAAGCAAGTGTAATTCCCAGATTGTTTCCTTCATTAGTCAGATCAAATATTGTGCATCAATGAGTAATATTCATTACATTCAGAGAACAATTTAGTTCAGAGTATCCATGATTTCCATCCTATCAATCACTTATGGCTTTCAAATAATCACTCATTGTAATAGTGAGAAACAATTATGCAATCAATTATGCAATCAATCCACATATGTCAAATTGCAACGGTGATTGTCACATCAAAGTTCAACATTGCTTTTGGTTTATTTACATTCCAATTTAAATGTCATGCTCACAATTCCCAGATTTTTTGTTGTCATTGGTTCAGATCAATCACAGTTATCTCAGGGTATTGTGCCTCAGTGGGTGATGTTTATTAAATTCAAGGCACAGTGCAGGTGGTAATTTCCAGACAGATTTGCAAGCATTTGTAAGAATCAAAATGATCAAAATATAGCAGTGTATGCATGATTCCCATAAAATTCAATTCACAGAATAGCTTTCCACAACTCAATCAACACAGACAATTCAAGGTTTGCTATCCTATCAGCCATGCTTTTCAAAATAAAGACCTATCTTTTAATATCAAGAGGTAAGTATTTGATCCACACATATTTCAAATAGCAAAGGGAATTTGTCAAATCACTTCAATTTGCCTTGGGTTTATTCAACTTCAAACTAAATACCATTCACAAAATTCCCAGATTTAATACATGACTGTACCCACACAGTAACAACTAGTCAATTCAGTAATTCAACAACACATGGGTTAATGTATGGCACAATGTAGTTGGGGCAATTCAATTTATCTACCAGTAAAGCATGGGTTCACCATTCCCAGATTTAAGTGTCTTACTTACACTCAACCAAATATCATTCAATCGTTGATTCACATACCACTTCAAAGTTATCACTTGAACCAATAAACCACAATTTAATTTGCTTCAATCAGTTCATCATCAGTCAAGCGTTCACTTATCATGCAAAATCAATGCAGTTTATATCAAAATTTAACAGTTTAAAGTAACTACATGCACTGTTGGGTTTTGAATTCTAGGCATCAGTATGCATTTTATTACACCCATGCTTGACCATTCCCAGATGGGAGCTGCCAGTTCGAACACATCACGCGATTAGCGTGGGTTCCACGCGGATAGCGTGGATTGGTCGAAGCTCTGGCGCGAGTAGCGCCACACTCGGCGCGGATCGCGCCACACTTTTGAATAGCTTTTCTGCTCTTTTTATTTTGGCTTTTTATTTCATTAACTAACATACTATTAAATTCACTATAATTGTGATATGCATGATAATAATAATAATCCTAAACTATCAAATTGAAATGCCTAATTCTTAATGCATGAACCTAAGTTACTATCATTGAAAATGCAAGGAAATCATTCTACTGCTATAAAATTGAAACAGAACTTAAATACTATGTATGTACATTAAAAAGGCTGTTCGTTTAACGTCTTAAGCTACACGCTTACTTCAGTTCAAACCTCAGTGGTTTTGAGTGGAACAGAAACTGAATTTCTGTCCACATCTCCCCCAAAATAATGTTTCAAGCGATAACCGTTTACCTTGAAAGCTCTGTCACTATCCAAAGGTGAGATTGCTACTGTGCCATAAGGATACACCTCTCGTACAAGGAACGGTCCAGACCAACGTGATTTCAACTTACCTGGAAAGTGTCGCAGGCGAGAATTATATAGCAGCACTTGTTGGCCAGGAACAAACTCTTTTGGATGGATTTAGTTGTCATGCCACTTCTTTGTCTTCTCTTTGTAGATTCTGGCATTTTCATATGCAGCTCACCTGAACTCATCTAATTCATTCAACTGAAGCAATCTCTTCTCATTAGCTTTTGTTAGTTCAAAATTTAAAAACTTAATTGCCCAAATTGCTTTGTGTTCAAGTTTAATAGGAAGATGGCAAGCCTTACCATAGACAAGCTGAAAGGGAGACATACTTATAGGGGTTTTAAATGCAGTTCTGTATGCCCATAAAGCATCATCTAGCTTCTTAGACCAGTCCTTTCTTGATGTTCCAACAGTTTTCTCAAGTATTCGCTTCAGTTCTCGGTTGGAAATTTCTACCTGTCCACTTGTTTGAGGATGATAAGGGGTTGCTACTTTGTGTTTGACTCCATACTTAGCTAACAAACTGTCAAATTGCTTGTTACAAAAGTGAGTTCCTCCATCACTTATGATTGCTCTTGGCACCCCAAATCTGGTGAAGATATTCTTTCTTAGGAATGAGACCACCACCTTGGCATCATTGGTAGGTAAAGCAGTTGCCTCAACCCACTTGGAGACATAATCTACAGCAACCAAGATGTATTGGTAGGAGAATGATTTAGGGAAAGGTCCCATAAAATCAATGCCCCACACATCAAACAGCTCAACTTCTTGGATGTTGTTCAATGGCATCTCATCTTTGTGAGATACATTACCTGTCCTTTGACAGCTATCACACTGCATCACAAAGTTCTTAGCATCTTGAATAATGTTGGCCAGTAATAGCCACATTGCAGCACTTTGTGTGCAGTCCGGTTTGCTCCGAAATGACTTCCATAATTAGAGGAATGACAGTGCCACAGAATATTCGGCACGTCACTTTCAGATACACATCTGCGGATAACATTGTCAGTGCATTGAAAGTACAAGTAAGGGTTATCCCAGAAATACCTTCTCGCATCATGTAAGAATTTCTTTCTCTGCTGCCAATTGAGATCTTCAGGTAAAATTCCAGCAGCTTTGTAGTTGACCATGTTAGCAAACCATGGACTGAATTGCACAGCAAGCACTTGCTCATCAGGGAAAGACTCATTGATTTCAACTTCTGGTCCGTCTTTCAAGTCTTTCTCCTGAATCCTAGACAAATGATCTGCAACTTTGTTTTCCACTCCAGCTTTATCTCTGATTTCAAGGTTAAATTCCTGCAGCAATAACATCCAACGCAGCAAGCGTGGTTTTGCATCTTGCTTATGCACCAGAAATTTAAAAGCTGCGTGGTCAGTATAAACAATCACTTTTGAGCCTACCAAATATGATCTAAACTTATCCAAGGCATACACAACAGCTAGCATCTCTTTTTCAGTTGTGGCATAATTTACTTGTGCCTCATTTAAGATTTTACTAGCATAATAAATAACCTGCAAACATTTTTCTTTCCGCTGTCCTAAAACTGCACCTACTGCATAATCATTAGCATCACACATTAATTCAAAAGGTAAACTCCAATCCGGAGCTATTAAAACAGATGCAGTGGTGAGTTTATGCTTTAAGGTGTTAAAAGCTTCAAGGCAAGCATCATCAAATGTGAACTCGGTGTCTTTTTCCAGCAATTGGCTTAATGGCTTTGAGATCTTAGAGAAATCCTTGATAATCTTTGGTAAAAACCTGCATGGCCTAAGAAACTGCGAACACCACTCACATTAATAGGAGGAGGTAATTTCTTAACTAATAACAGTTTAGCTCTATCTACCTCTATTCCCATTTCAAATATTTTGTGGCCTAGCACTATTTTTTCCCTTACCATGAAATGACATTTTTCTCAGTTTAAAACTAAGTTAGTCTCTTGACACCTTTTCAGAACTTTGGCTAAATTAGTTAAACACGAATTAAAGCAAGGGCCAAAAATAGAAAAATCATCCATAAATACCTTAAGCCCTCTTTCCACCATGTCAGAGAATATTGAAAGCATGCATCTCTGGAAGGTTGCAGGCGCATTACACAACCCAAATGACATCCTATAAGCAAACACTCCAAATGGACATGTAAAGGCTGTCTTCTCTTGATCCTCCGGTGCTACTGGGATTTGGTTATACCCAGAGTATCCGTCAAGGAAATAGTAATAATCATGACCAGCCAAACGTTCAAGCATTTGGTCCATGAAGGGGAGTGGAAAATGGTCTTTTCGGGTTGCATCGTTAAGCCTTCGGTAATCAACACACATTCTCCAGCCTGTGATAGTTCTTGAGGGGATCAAGTCATTGTTGTCATTTTGGATGACCATCATGCCCCCTTTCTTTGGAACCGTTTGGATTGGACTTACCCAAGCTGTGTCTGAAATTGGATATATCATACCTGCATCCAAAAGCTTAACAACCTCTTTTCTTACCACTTCTTTCATTGTGGGATTGAGCCTTCTTTGTGGCTGTCTTACAGGTTTAACATCACTTTCCATTAATATTTTATGAGTACAAAAGGAGGGATTTATACCTTTCAAGTCTGAAATAGACCAGCCGATGGCTGACTTATGCTCCTTAAGTACCTTAAGCAATTTCACTTCTTCATGCCATTCCAGCCCTTTGTTGATTATGACTGGATATGTTTCATTCTCACCTAAGAACACATATTTCAAGTGTTCAGGCAGTTCCTTCAATTCCACTTTAGGTGCTCCAGCTGGAATATCATCTTCCTTTTTCTCCAGCTCCTCTAGCACAGGTTCAGGTGTGGCATTTTCATCTGTAGTGCTGAATTCTGCAAAAATTTCTGCTGCTGCTATGCTTGCTGTTTCTGCTGCATAATTTTCTGCAGCTGCTAAATTTGTTGTTGCTGCTGAGTTTTCCTCTGCATAATTTGCTGCTGCTGCATTTTCTGCTAAATCCTCAGCTTCAGTTGCCTTTAAACCTGCTGTAATACCTGCACAAATAACATTATCCAACACATCTAGCCTAAAACAATCATGTTCATCGGCTGGATGCTTCATGGCATCAAATACACTGAATACAACAGATTCATCATTCAGTCTTAACTCAAGCTTTCCCTGCTCTACATCTATTAAGGCCCTAGCAGTGGCTAGGAAAGACCTTCCTAACAGCAAAGGGATTTCACTTTCTCCCTCCATGTCTAACACAATAAAATCTGCAGGGAAAATTACCCCTGAGGGTTTCCTTAAAGATTTATCTGCTAATTGCAAGGATACTCTAGTAGGTTTTAATTCAGATATGCCTAGGGACTTACACATAGATAATGGCATGAGATTTATACTAGCCCCTAAGTCACAAAGTGCTCTCCCTACATTTATATTTCCTATAGCTATAGGGATGTTAAAACTTCTAGGATCTTTCAATTTAGGGGGAAGTTTCCTCTGAATTATTGCACTGCACTCCTCAGTAAGTGTTATGGTTTCACAGTCTTGCAGCTTATGTTTCTTAGATAGAAGTTCCTTCATGAATTTTGCATAGTTAGGCATATTAGCTAATGCCTCAACAAATGGAATATTGATATGTAACTTCTTAAACATGTCTAAAAACCTGGCAAATTGCTGCTTTTGAAGTTGTTGCTTGGTCTGCACCGGATATGGAGGCTTCTCAAAGCGAGAAAAGTCCCACTTCTTTGGTTGAGGTGCAGAATTCTGCTCTTCTGAATTTTCTGCAGCTTTTTCTTTTGATGGTTCAGCTGCTGCAGATTTCTTCTCTGCTTCCTTTCCCTTTACCTCAAGTTTTTCTGGTTGATTGAGCACCTTACCACTTCGGGTTGTGATGGCCTTGGCATGTTCCCTTGGGTTTATTACTGTATCACTTGGGAACTGGCCTTGTGGTCTCTCAGCCAACTGTTTTGCAAGTTGACCAATCTGGTTTTCCAGATTTCTGATGGAAGCATCTTGATTGGTTCTGTGAGCTCTTGTTTCAGCTATAAATTCTGCTGTTGTTTTTGACAGCTGCAACACTACTTTTTCAAGCTCAGAAGGCTCCTTGTTGGGAATAGGAGGGGGCTGCAAGTAGTTGTTGGACTTGTAGTCTAAACCACCTCCTTGGAATTTCCTTTGATAGTTGTTTCCCGGAGCGAAATTATTGTAGTTTCTCTGATAAGGTTGCTGCTGCCTCTGCTCGTTCCAAACTCCATTAACCTGCACAGGATTAGCTCCAACAAGAATAGGGCAAACATTAGACTCATGTTCACCTTGGCAGTACTCACAGATAACATGTGGTTGGCTGGCTGCCACTTGTGCTGCAGAAACTTGCAATTTATCAATCTTTTCAGTCAATTTGGCTAGCTGATGTGCCAAAATTTTCTGCTCTGCAAGCATCACATCGTTAGTGGACAGCTGAATTGGTTCTCTCTTTGGCTGATGTGTTATGCTTTCATTTTCATTCTGTGCCAAAGAATTGATAAGCTCATAGGTATGAGCTGCTGTTTTAGACCTTATAGTACCCACTGCTGCAACATTAACGATCATACGGGTTTCTGGAGTCATACCAATAAAGAATATACGTACCTGCTTACCTACAGGCATATCATATTGTGGACACCTCCTGATCAATTCTTGGAATCTATTCCAAGCAGCACATAGGGATTCTCTTCCAGTTTGAGTAAAGTTGGTGATTTCATTCACCAATCGGTTATATTTGTCCATGGAAAAGTATTCTGCAAAAAATCTTGAAACTAAGTCTTCCCAAGTTGAGATGCTATTGGATGTTTGTCTATTCAGCCATCTCAACGCATTTCCTTTAACAGGAAATGGAAATAGACTTAATCTCACTGCATCATCTGAGACCCCTTGGTGTCTGATAGTATCACAGATTCTGAGAAATCTGTCAATGAAGTCATGTGGGTCTTCAAAGTCTTCTCCTCCAAACTGACTACGCTCCACCAATGCTATCAATGAAGGGTTGATATCGAAATGATTAGCTTGTATTGGTGGCCTCACAATACTGGAGTTGGGTCTTGTGAACATAGGAGCCAGAATATCCTCCATTAGTTCATCTTCTGGTCTCCGTCTTGGCTAATTAGGTTGTTCTTCAGCCATCTCTGCTTCAAACTCTAATTCAGGAAGTGAATCAAAGTCAAAATTTTCAGCTTCTCTCCTTCTTTGTCTAGCTAGTCTCCTACGGATTGTTCTTTCTATTTCTGGATCAAACTGTAAATCCTCAGAACTAACTGAACCTCGCATAAAACTTAGAGAAGCGATTAGTAACAAAAATTCCAATCACAAGATTAAAATTACTGTAAAAATCCGTTAACCAATCCCCGGCAACGGCGCCAAAAACTTGTTGCTAATCCCGCACACTACGGCAAGTGCACCGATCGTTTCAAGTAATAAAATAGGTAAGTGAGTATCGTTCTCCACAGAGATTGGGGTGAAATTCACAGTAATTATAAGTCTCAGTAATTGGAAGTAAAAAGAAAAAGAAATTATTTTAAAAGAATTGTTGTTGAGTTGGTTGAAGTGTTGAATATAAAACAGAATTTAAAGAACTCAATGCAGTAAATTGAAAGAGTTGTTACCAATAAAAGAACAATTGTCGTCAGGCACAATCCCTTTTGATTCCTACCACTTTCACTTAACTGGTTTATCAAGTTGCTCACTCAAATGATATATCTTTCCTAGTTTAGTAAACCCTAATTCCTTAGTGATTCTTATCAAGCGTGTAAAAGGCTATAACATATGGTTTGCCTATTTCTGATTGTTCAGAGAATAAGTCTTTCCTACTTTAGCTAATCCCTAATCCCTTAGTAAATTAACCCTTTAACCTGAATCGAAAACCTAATTCCTTAGTGAAGTCTATCAAGTTAAGCAATTAAAAAGACCATATTATAAGTTTTACAGCCACGCATCCCTATCCCTAGGTAATGAATAACTATTACTTTACTAAGGTCAGAAATTAGAATTCCAACGTTCCCATTGCGAATCCTAACCCTCAATACTTAATTAGAATGGTCAATTCCAAATAAGAATACAACAATCAAGAACACAGTAAAGCAAAACAATCAAGAAATTCTCATTCAATACCAGTTAAGTTACAGAGGAGTTCACATCAGTTCATGGCCTTCCCACAATACAAGATTTAGCCTGCCATAGGCCTTAAGAATACAAAAGCTGTTTAATAATTCATAGTTCTGTTGAAACCCTAACCTTGATTCTGTTGAAACCCTAACCTTGTTAATGGATGAATAATGGATGATATCTTCAGTCCTCAGAGGCCTTATATTTATAGAATAATTTAATTAAGGTAACAAAGCCTAAAGCAGTGCCAAAATCCGAAACAGATAAATCTAAATCAGGAAACAGGATCTCTGTGGCGTGACCCGCGAGGAGTCCCGCGCTAATCGCGTGGCTTGCTCGAATAGATGGCGCTGATTGCATGGAACTCCACGCTAATAGCGTGGAGTCTTCGAGCTGAATGGCCTGATGCTGGTCTTCTGGCGCTGATGGTGCAGCTCCGGCGCGATCCGCGCGGAGGCTTCGACTAAGTAGCGCTGTTAGCATGGCCATGGCGCGAGTCGCGTGACTTCTTCGAGTTGGAAGGTTGGCCTTTGA
The DNA here is from genome assembly GCA_007407185.1 of Glycine tomentella. Lineage (NCBI taxonomy): Eukaryota > Viridiplantae > Streptophyta > Magnoliopsida > Fabales > Fabaceae > Glycine > Glycine tomentella. Next base: position 54,752 of record PYAF01000816.1, read on the forward strand.
GCATCTGGCGCTACTGGCGCGGAGTGTGGCGCTGATCGCGTGGCTTGTTCGAATCTAAGGCCTGTTGTTATGCACATGGCGCGACTCGCGCGGGATCCGGCGCGATCCACGCGAGAACTTGAATCTTGTTTTCTTCCTTCTTTTGCCTTGATTCTCCTCTTTTAAGCCCTAATATGCACAAATGGTAATGGTATGAGATCAAATCAAAACTTAATAATAAACTAACCTATTCTAATCTATTTTCTTAATTATTTAACTAAATTGTAACCTAAAACTACCCTAAAACTAAGATGTGTTTGCAACACATCATATGCCATAGCCAAGATTCATCAATTTTGCTTATTAGGCAAGAAGTGTTGTGAAAGAATGCATGATCTATGGAGAGTAAATAGATATTACCTTTTCTTTTACCTATATGGATCACCTCACCATTTTGTCCATCACATATCATGCAGAAATTGTCATTGAATGACACTTTCAACCCTTTATCACAAAGTTGGCTTATACTTAGGAGATTGTGCTTTAAAACTTCCACATAAAGGACATTTCTGATTTTGGTTTTGAAGTGTCTCCTATATTGCCTTCTCCAATGATCTTCTCTTTGTTGTTGTCTCCATAGGTGACAAATCCACCATCTTTAAGAGTCAAATTTGTGAGCATTGAGATGTCACCAGTCATATGTCTAGAGCATCCACTATCAAGATACCATAATGAAGATCTTGCTCTTAGACATACCTGCAAAATTTAAATCAATTTGTAGAGGAAGGTACCCAATTGAGATTGGGTCCATAGGGGTTAGCTTCTTTCTTCTTCTTTTGCACCCAAATACATTCTCCATTAGGCACATAGAATCTCCTAGCATATAATTTATAAGATGTATGTCCTTTCATCATACAATAGTTGCATGTTACAAATTTTGATGAATTTCTTAAGTAAGCATTTTGATTGATCCTTGAGTTATTAAAATTCTTTTGATTTTTCTATTTTTGTGGTACAAATATAGTTTTGCCAAAAGACTTTGAGTCTTGTTTGTAACCCAAACCAAAAGTATCTCCAGCATATTTCTGCACACTCAATATTTCAGATAAGTTGCATTTACCTTTGCAAAGCTTTCTCAAAAGATCAATCAAATCACTATTCTTGGATAAGAGTAACATGCATTTTACTCCTTGAATTCTTTTTTAATCATCAAAATCCTTTTGCAACATATTGTATTTGTCAACATTAGATGAAGAAGAAGCACATACACATCCATTCATTTTGTAACTTGAAACAAGTTTTTCATTTTCTTCTTTCAAGTTACAAATTTCAGTTTGCAATTCTGTAATTTTTGCAACATGCCATCTAAGATTTCCTTTTAGTTTATTATTGGATTTTGCAAGTTTTTGGGCCTCTTCATGCATTTCTTGAAAAACATCAATAACTTGATCAAGTTCAGAACGTATCTCAGTTCCAGCAATAGAAAGATCATCATCTTCATTAATTGTGGAAGTGAGACACATATTTGCTTCTTCATTTTTCAGTTGATGATTCAAAAGTTGTTCACGCATTATCTTCCCAAGCTATATAGGCTCTCTTAGGCTTTCCTTCTTTCTTTATCTTGTTTTCACCTTGTTGCTTTTTCGAAAAGATAAAGCATTCAAATTTAATGTGGTCAAGCTTTCCACATTCAAAGCAAGTGAAGTTGTTGTCATTCTTTTTGTTGTTGTTGTTGTTGTTCTTTGTGAACTTTCTGTTCTTGTTTCTTCTCAAGAACTTGCTGAACTTTTTGACAATTAAATTCATGTTGTCCTCTTCATCTTTTTTACTTGAGTTTTCCACTTTTTCAACCTTTGAGGATGCATGCTTTTGTGTTTCTTCTCTGCATCTTCTACATTGGTTAGTTGTAACATTTCAAGTTCATACTCAAGAAGCTTACCAAATAGTGCAGCCATGGACATTTTAGATAAATCTTTTGATTCTTTGATTGCTATCACCTTTGGTTGTCATGGTCTTGTGAGACACTTCAAGATTTTGATGTTTAACTCTTCAATATCAAAGATCTTTCCAAGACCAAGAAGATGATTGACTATATGAGTGAATCTTGTTTGAAGTTGGGATATGTTTTCAGTGGTGTTCATCTTGAACATTTCATACTCATGGATTAAGGCATGTTTTCTTGATCTTCTTACTTCATCTGTACCTTCATGAGTTATCTCCAACATTTCCCACATCTCCTTTGCACTTGTGCACCTAACAGTTCTAAAGAATTCATCAGAGGAAAGTGCAAAAGTAATCATATTATTAACTTTAAAATCATATTGGACAACTCTCTTTTCAGCATCTGTCATTTCATCCCATTCTTTGGAAATCATATCATTACCAACAGTTTTTATAAGAATCACAGGACCTTTCTCTATAGCATTCCAAGCACCTAGGTCATTTAATTGAATAAAGATTTTCATTTTATTTTTCCAAAAACTGAAGTGCTCTCCTTCAAACATCAGAGAACGATTGAGGGAGTCACCTTCCTTGAAAGTAATTTGTGTGGTATTCATTTTCTTTTTAAAGAAAGATAGTGATCTTGAATAACACTCAAGAACCTACTCTTGATACCAATTGAAAACAATAGGAATACCCACAATAACCAAGAGGGGGGTGAATTGGTTAATACCTGATCTTTTAAAATTTATTTATAAAATCAGAGTCAAAGGATCTTAATCACTTTTAAACAAAGAATGCTTTTAATCAATCAAATTACTCAGCTCAAGAAACCAATAGCTCAAAACAGAACTCGTTAGGTAATGATAATGACACCAAGAACAAATGAACAAGATGACTTGTAGAAATAGAGATAAAAAAAAAACAACACAAGCAATTTATACTGGTTCACTTCTCAAGAGAAGCTACATCCAGTTTCTTCTAATCAACACTAGATTAGAGTTCCACTATTATAAATTTCTTTTCTTACAAGCTTTACAACAAACCCTCTTTATCAACACTAGATAAAGAATAGAAATCTAAAACCCTATTAGACTTCTAATGAGCAAGAATCAGAGAATATTAATCTGTCCTTTCCTAGAGAACACTGCTCTAGCTCAAGCTTCAAGAACCCTTTTACAATAGCATCAAATAACAGAAATTGCAAAAACAAAATTACAATCAAAGATTATGGAGAGAAACAATCTGATGATCCTATGAATATGAATGCATATGAGTTACCAATCAAGGTTGAATTGCAAAAACAAAATTTCAAAACATGCTCTCCATTAAACTTTTCAATCTCTTGCCAAAGAAATCATTCAATACCCATGAAGATTAAATAGTGGGACAAGAAGTTAGTAAACCCAGAAAATCACTTTCTAACTCTTAGAAGGCTTGTGTATACTCAGAAAATTTGAAGTGTTCAAGTTACAAACCAAGTCAAGTCTTCCTTCTATTTATAACAGAATTTTGTAACAATCTGTAATCGATTACACGCGCCCAATAATCGAATAAAACACATATGTAATCAATTAAATTGTCACTTAATCAATTAAAGTGTTCAAAGCACATTCTGGGTTTCAAAAACGAACAAAATAATTGATTAATCTGAGCTATAATCGATTAAATCAGAAAAGTTTTATTTCTGAAACAGCTTGTGTAATCGATTATGAATATCAGTAATCGATTAAAGCAGAAAAACAAGCTTATTCAAATAGCCTATGAATAGATTACAAATAATGATAATCGTTTATCACAACAATGCACAAAATCTATTTTACACTATGTTATCGATTACAAGAAATGTGTAATCGATTAATATGTTCATTAAGGCTTTTTCAGTTTTAAACACGAACCAAATAATCGATTAATCCGCTGTGTAATTGATTAAAATGTTCATCAAAGCTTTTCCAGTTTTAAGCATGAACTGAATAATCGATTAATCTGTTATATAATCGATTAAAATAGTGAAATTACATTTTTCCAAAAACATTACTCAATTAAATCCTTTTTCAAATTGTGAGTAGCTTTGATGTTTTAACGAAAAACATTTAAGCATGTTAATGAGTATGAGCATGCAATGCAAGGATCAAAAGATCGGCTTCTCCTACACTTCATTTGAATTACAATCTTTAAGGCATGTGAAAAGCTCAAAACATTCTTCTAAGTCATAGGCTTCATTATTCTTGTTGCTCCCCCTATATCCAACATTAAAGAATTCGTAGAAGGTCTATTTATAGAAAACAGACTCAGAAAGCCTTTTAAAAAATAGTTTTAACTAACAATAATCAATTAAATCGATGATGTAATCGATTAAAGCTTTTAATTAATCGATTATATTGTTCCTCAACTTTCTGGAAAAAATTTATGAACAGAATAATCGATTATTACGATATGTAATCGATTAAAGCAGCAAAACATTGTGTAAGGACCCTCATTTCTGTGCCTTCATAAGGTGTTTTAGTTTAGAATTGATGGTTAGCATGTGAAAATAGCAGAATTAAGCCGAACAGAAGGTATCGCGCCAACAAGCCTATGTACTACCGGGGGTACATAGGCTAATTCTACATGTGGCGCCAGGAGCGCCGGTGTGGCGCCAGGAGCGCCACCGGTGCTGGAAGTTGGCGCCACAGGTGCTGAAAGTTGGCGCCAAGAGCGTCGGGGTGGTGCCAGGGGCGCCAGATGCACTGGAAGCTGGCGCCATCAGCGCCAAGGTGGCGCCAAGGGCGCCGCATGTCGGTCAGGGGCAGTATATATACGGGGGTCGCGCTTTCTGGAGGAAAAACCTCCCTTTCTTCTTCCCCACGCCCCCAACCTCCATTAAAGCTGCTCCCAAGCTTCCTAGGACCTTATATCTTAGCCTAAACACCTTTCTATGGCCTTTAATCTTGAGAGAAACCTTTGGGAAGCTTGAATCCTTCATCCTTTCCTTTAGAAACCCCTTTGGTGATTAAATCCCTTACCTTCAGAGAAACCTCAGAAACGACTGTTTGGCAAAAACCCAAGGCTTGGGAAAGGACTCTAGAGCTCGGGGAAGTTGTCCTGCAGCCTTCTTGGTTGCCACTGAGGTAAGAAACTCGAGTTTCTACGGTTAATTTGGGATTTGGGGATTTCCTGTGAATAGTAACCCATCTGTGATAGAGCTAGAATTAGCTCTGGGTCTAGTTGGGAGATGTGTTTGGTTTGATGAGAGGATGAATGATTAGCTTTCAATTTGTGATTTAGAGACTGTTGGTTTTGGCTCTGTGGTGGCATGTGTAAGTTATGCTGAGTCTTTTGATCTGAGACATGCCAGAGCCTTTGTGATGGGCTTGAGATGCCTGATAGGCCATGGAGACGGTGTCTGGTGAGATAGACCGTCCAAGCTCTGAGAAACCTAGAGGATTTGGGTTTTTAGAGCTGTTGAGCTCACTGTTGTTGGTTTGGTTGAGTCTGGAATGACTCTGAGGCCATGGATGGATCTGAGATAGACCACTGAGGGTCTATGGAAAGGCTTGTAGAGGATAAGCCTGATGAACCTTAGGTAGAGGACCTGGGTTGATGGGAAGGACTGTGGTTCCTTTCCCAGATGCAGTGGATGACTG
>PYAF01000816.1:77247-92682 GCA_007407185.1 Glycine tomentella
GGTTATTTGTACAGTTTTGTATTGTACAGTGAAACTATGATGTATATTCACCATATTATGATGTACAGTGTTATGATAGTGACTGTGATGCTGTCACTTCTAGTGTATGCTTCCAAACTGCTTAAACTCTGATTGATTATATGCTTGATTGTGCTGTGTGGTTAGTAATGACCCTGATTAGTAAATTGGGGCGTTACAATTTAGCCTTCCATGATCATCACCACAAAATGCCTCATGAAATGAGTGCAGTAAAATAGAAGGATAGCAAGATGAAGATGAAGAACAATGAAGAACAAATGAGAGAAAATGAAGAACAAGATTTTGATTCTAAAAACTAAAGAAAAGAAATATAAAACTTGTTTATTGAATTGTAAAGTGCTGTCCAAGTTTCACTAAAGTCACTAATATATATAGTGACTAAGTTCTGAAAATAGAATGGGCCATAAACAAACCCAACAATCTAATTATTTACTATTTACACCAACAAAATTAAAACTCACAGCCCAAATTACAAGTGCAGAGGTTCCGATTTAGAAGCTTAAAATGACCCTCCAAATGACAGAATTGGCCTTGGGCTATTTCTAACAAACTTGTAGATCTTTTCGTTATCTTTCCAAGGACTCCTAGAACGCTCCATTCGGAATTCTGTAGAGCTCTGTAGGTCCTATACAAGGCAGATACATTAAGTGAGCAAAAATTCGAAAATACGCTACAATTAGCAATTAAGCCCACTTACTTGCCTAAGACAAAACTGAATTAGAATGGAAAAATAAAAGTTCAAGAGAGGTCAAATAAGCTAAGAATGATAGACAAAAATTTAACTAAAAGCACTTTATCATCGGAACTGTCGGATTATAAATATATCTAGCAGCGCTGAAACACGTGTTTTTTCTCTCCTTCTCTCTCTAAACTCACCCCAAAAGCTCTAGAACCTCCTATCCACCACCCACGACCACCATCAACCACTACGGGCTGCCGTTGCTTGCCACAAGACCATGAAACGGGGAAGAACTTCGTGATCCGAGCAAAATCTTCGAAACTACTCTCGAAGTTTCGGTAGACAACAGAGCCTCCAAATCCTTCTTTCTTGGTTTCCTTGAGGTAATCTTGGTTTCCTTTGTCTTCTTCTAGCTAGTTTAAGCTTATCTTAATGTCTCTTGTGTTTTGGGTATCATTGTTGGGAGTTTTACACATCATTTGAAACCCTTTGAAAATAAGATGTTGTAAAAGTCTCATTTTTATGAATATGTCATTTCTGTGATCTTTGTTGAGCCCCGCTCACATTGGTGTGATCGGAATTTCAAAATGATATCTTTCGGTGAGAACTCCCAAAACACTGTTTGCCCCCTTTTTTATTTGAGTGGGTATTTGACCCCAAATGTTAATATTGATCTTACCTTGGGAATCTATGCTAAATTGTCTTCGATTTGACATATAGAGCTTTGCATTTGGATGAAAACACGAGTATTGAAGGACCTTAAAACAACACCGCGAGAAAATGGGAGAACTCCTTGTTAGGTAAGGGGAGTTTATTATTTGGTTATAGTTTTTATACCATAGTTGGGGGCCGGGGAGTCTAACTATCCTTGTGGGGAAAAATTTGTTCCTAGCTAGGTCATGCATTGATGGTGCCCATGGTTGTATTCCATGTATGTACACGTGGGATGCAATGACTGGTTGGTTATCCTTGCGGGGAAGGATTTGTTCCTAGCCACGGTCAGTGCATCGATGAGCCCACATTGGGGTGATATGTATGTACATGGGGTGTGTATGACTGGTTATCCTTGCGGGAAGGATTTGTTCCTAGCCAGATCATGCATTGATGGTGCCCATGTTTCATACTTCATATTGCATGGATGGAAATAGAATGGTGGCAGTAAGTACCAAGGGTACTAGGTGGCAATCACTCTGTTTGGAACTCTCTGTGACTCAAGGCTGATCACCATGGGGGGGGGGAGCGACCAGTGCACGATAGGGTGACCTCGACAAGCTACTGCATCATTTTCCTCAGAGAGGCTATTTCCATGAGGATGGTACCACATTGCATTATGAGAGTTGAGTCAGGTGCATGCATCATTCTGAGCATAATTGTGTTGAATTGTGGAAAAGTGGATGACTAATTTGTTGCATGTGTGTGTGTAATTGATTGATTTTAGGAATAGTTGGACTTGTTATTGTTGTTATCTTTTAATTAGTGTTATATGGTACTTGTTATTTTTGGTAAGATAAACTCACCCTTGAATTTGTTGTACCGTATGGTTGGTACCTGTGATTATCGTGAACCTTTGTTCGTGTTAGCAGATGAGTAGTAGTAGATGACCTTGGAGGAGATCTTCTTTTTGTTGGAACCGCCAAGCCGACATCATCACGTTGAAATTCTTTTTGGAAAGAGTTGTGTTTTGTTAATCAACTTTTTCAAAGTTAGTCCCTTAATTCTTTTTGTAGACATGTATATTTTGAGGTTTAAATACATGTGAATTAAATTAAGTTCTAAACCTGTGAACGATGTGTACTAGTTCAATATATGCATATATATATATATGTATGTATGTATGTATTTAATCACCGTAATTGTATTATCGTAAAACAAATTTACTACCATTTTCATAATCAAATTAATGGAGTTTTTCATAAAAAAATTGAAATTTACATGATTAGAGCTAGTGATATCGTAGCGACGAGGCGGGTTGTTATAGATAATGTCAGTGAGATGACTGCATGTTGTGTATGTACATGGGGGTGCAGTGATCGTCTGAATATCCCTAGACAGGGAAGGGGATATGGTTTAAAATTTTTAAACGTCCCTAGAGAGGGAAATGGATTATTTAAATTTTTTAACTTTTCAAGGTCAATGAATGCATTGTTGGAGCCCATGTTTCATACTACATAATTGTGCGAAAATAGTATAAACTTTGTCAGTAAGTACCTGTGTTTTTTCATGAGGAAAAGTGATGGTACTTGGGAGCATATCACTTGGTTTGGAACTCCCTTGAGACTCATGCTGATCAACATGGGCGAGGGAGTGGCTTGTGCCTGACTGGGTGACTTCAACAGTTCTTGCTAAGTTTTCCTAAGTGAGGGTGTCATGAGGACACACTTATGCTATTTCCTGATGAAAGGTACCACATATCATTTGAGAGTTGAGTCAGGTGCATGCATCATTCTGAGCATAATTGATTTGAATCGTCGAAAAAAAGTTGATGACTAGTTTGTTAAGTGTATGTTGAACTGATAGACTGTTGAGAATAATTACGATGATTTGTTATTTTTCTTTCTTTCTAATCAATGACATTTGATAGTTGTTAATCTTTTACAATAAACTCATCCTTGCATTTTGTACCGTGCGGTTGGTACCTGTGATGATCTCCAACTTTTGTTCATGGGAGTATATGAGCAGCAATGGATGTCTTTGGAGGGAGGTCCTTTTTTTGTTGGAGTCGTCAAGTCGACATGATGATGACGTTGGATTTTCTTTTGGAAGAGTTGTGTTTTGTTATCAAACTCTTCCATAGATAGTTCCTTGATTTTTTGTTGTTGATTAGGCATGTAAATTCTATGTTTAGGTAATGTAAAAAATGAATTATATTTTGACATGTGAACGATATAAGGTGGTTTAATATATATATATATATGTATGTATGTATATATATATGTGTATATATATATATATATATATCTATGTGTTATTTGGTGAATGTATATCACAAAAAAACTTATCACCATTTTCACAATCAAATTAATAGAATTTCTCTTTTAAAATTGAAATTCCGCATTTTAGAGTAATGATTTCGTAGCGACGAGGCAGGTCGTTACAGACGACGTGTCAAGGTTAACCAGTCTTGCAAGGATACTCCAATCCATGGGATTAACATGAGCCACACAAAGATTGCAAACTGGATACCCATAGTCATTTCAACTTATTCATGCCCTCCTCGGTAAGTTCAGCCACATCGTCCGTCTTAAAAACATATGAACCTTTATGATGCACGTCCTAAACATTCATACACAAGTGGTTCCATTCAACCTCACATCACACATAGTGAGCCCATTCTCACCCCACATAGGCTAGGTAACTCAGTCAAAATACCATAGGGCCCATTCTCGCCCTATATAGGCCATGTCACCCATATGGCATATAACCATAATTCATCATAACATGATAGTCCCTGCACCACATGATCGAACTCAAGCCGTATATAAATCTTTTCAAAACACTATTATGACATTACTTAATTCACCATACACATATACATCATACCTTATAGTTCACACTTTAGAGATAAAGTAAAACATTCAATGATTGAACAACACTCATGTTAGATACAGGGGGAGCTTGAAGAGGATCAAGATGCTGAAGTTTTAGCTTTTACATGCCATTCAATTGAAGACATATGTAATCTTTAGATGTCTAAGAGTTCCATCTTATTATCTATTGCATTGCATAAACATCATTCATTGGCTTGCATTCATGGTTTTCATAAAAGCATATGTTTTGTGAAAAAGCTTTAAGTTTTCATGATTGCATAAAAAGCTAAGTGCTCATTGCTTAAGTTTTGAAAAAACTATTTTTCATTGCTTTAATTGATTACCAGCTTATGGTAATCTATTACTTAAGGTTTGATGAACACTTTAATCGATTACATCTATGTCGTAATCGATTACATTGCACAATAACAAAATAAGTCTTCCTGTTATAATCAATTATGATTTAGTGGTAATTGATTACTTGACACGTTTTTGAAACAAGACTTCCTATGTTAATCAATTACATGGTGAATTAATCGATTACTTTGCTCATGAATCTTTTCCAAAAAGTTCAACAACATTTTAATCGATTAAATATGATATTAATCAATTACATAAGTGAAATTAATCAATTGCATTGATGATTTAATCGATTACATTCAATTACAACAATTTTCTATAAATAGCTGTTGGGTCTTTTGAAATAAACAGATCATTACACAGCAGAAATTTCATAGATTTCAAAAGCTTTCTGAAGAGCGAAGAGATACTTTGAGCTATCGAGCTTTTGCCCCACAAATTCAAAATCTTCATGTTACTTTGAAAGATTTCTTCTTGGGCAAGATTCTAAAGATGTTCTTGGAGAGATTGCTCTAAAATTTGTTTTCATTAAACTTGGATCAAGATTCGTAAACCATATGCATTCATATACATTGGATCATTAGGTTGTCTCTCTCCATTAAACTTTGTTTGTAATTCATTTTAAAATTTCAGTTTGTTTGTAACTATTACAACATATTTCTTAAGGCTTGTCTAGAGTAGACTTCTCTAGAGGGAAGAGTAAAGAGGGGATTCTCTATGTCTTGATCACTAAGAGTCTAAGGGAGTTAGATTTCTGATCTTAATCTAGGTTTGATTAAGGGTGATTGTTATAAGCTTGTAAGAAAAGAATATTATGAATAGTGGAACTCTAACTAAGTTGGTTAAAAGAAACTGGATTTAGCTTCTCAAGGGTGAGAAGTGAACCAGCATATTTCTTGGTGTTGAATACTTTCTCTTTATCTCTTCTCGTTGTCATTAATTGTCATTCATTTGGATAATCATTTCAAAATCAACAGAAACATATTTTCAGTTATTGCTTTCTTTAAAGTTTGGTATTTGATTGTCTGAAAGTTATCAAAGGGTGTTTGTGTGAACGATCCTTAATACTCTGATTGTTTTAAAGATTTTAAAAGACCAAGTTTAAACCAATTCACCCCGCTTGGTTATTGTGTGTGTTCATATTGTTTTCAACTCATAAATCAAAATTCAAGTTATAGCATCAACACATGTATTCAATATCATCATTCAATCAAGTCATGTACATCTTAACTCTATCATTTTCAGTTGCATGTCTATGACCTCTTTGAGGTTTAGACACTATATCTATAGTTACAATAATCCTATAAAGTTGAATTTTATCATGCTTTAAAGCTAATATAATTGTATACAACTTTTATTTTTACCTCAAAAGCTATTTCAATCATATACTATGCCAAAAATTAGGAAGAACATAAACTGATTACGCTATCCTGACAACTTTACCTTTGATCACTAATTGTTCTATAAACAGAGTTCTAGAAGTCCAAATTAGGTGAAACCAAAGTCATTTGTCAGCTAACATTTTGGGATACATTTATTATGAACGCAACTAAGCCTAGTTTGGTTATCCTTATAACTCATTTTTCACACATGAGCTCAAAGGGAAGCCCCCAATCTAGTGGTTGCATGATGGAAGAGGTGGTCAGCTTCTTCCTCAACTCCTCAAATGCCTCTTTGCAAGGCTGGTCAAACACAAAGTCTACGTTCTTTTGGATAAGCTTGGACAATGGTAGTGCACTCTTGCTGAAATCCTGGATGAATCTCCTATAAAAATTTGCATGTCCACAAAAAGAACGCACTTCCCGCACAGAAGTGGGGGTAAAAAAGAAGTAATAACATCAATCTTGACCTTATCGATCTCAATACCTCTACTAGAGACCAAATGCCCCAAGACTATATCCTCATGAACCATAAAATGACATTTCTCAAAGTTAAGAACAAGGTTAGTCCCAATGCATTGGTCAAGAATGCTAGAGAGGCTATCCAAACATGCATCAAAAGTGGAACCATAAATAGTGAAATCATCTATAAACACGTCCATGCAGCTCTCTAGTAAATAAAAAAAGATGCCCACCATGCACCTTCGGAAGGTGTTCGGAGGGTTGCATAGGCCAAAGGGCATCCTGGTGTAGTCAAACGTGCCAAATGGACTGCGAATGTTGTCTTTTGTTGGTCCTCTGGTACAATGTGAATCTGCATGTAAACTGAAAAACCATCAAGAAATCAGTAATGTGATTTACCTGCCAACCTCTCTAGAACCAGGCCAATGAATGGGAGAGGGAAATGATCCTTGCGCGTTGCCTGGTTAAGTCTTCTAAAGTAAATGCAAACTCGTCAACTGTTGGCTACTCCATTCGAAATTAACTCATTATCCTGGTTTCTCACAATAGTGATGCCCGATTTCGTAGGGACCACTTGGACAGGTGAAACTCAAGTGCTATTTGAAATAGGATAGATGATCCATATGGCTAGTAACTTCATCACCTCTTTCTTTACCACATCAAGAATGGTGGGATTCATCCTCTTCTATGGCTGCCTTACCGACAGAGAATCATCCATCAAGAGTATCTGATGCATGCATATGGAAGGATTTATACCAGGAAGGTCAGCAAGAGTTCATCCAATGCCCTTTTTGTGGCCTTTCAAAACATGCAACAACTTCTCTTCATGCTCAAGTGACAGGCTGTTGTATATGATGACTGGTAGCTTCTTAGCATCATCTAAATATGCATATTTAAGGGGCTCAGGCAGTGGTTTCAGCTCCAAGGAAGGTGGATAAATTGTGGAAGGTAAGGGAAGCTTGGTGGCTAATGGAAGGGAAATGGGAGAGTCAGGACCTGTACCTGCAACACAATTAGAGTGAATTGCAGAGGAAATCTCTGCAAAAATACTACATACAGTAGCATAATCATCAGGATCATCATAGGTATAGTTAAAAGAACCAAGATCAAAATCAGAAATATCATAAAGTAAATCTGTACAAATATCTAGATTATCTATTGCAATGATATATGTACAAGGAAAACAAAATGCTCCTCTGTAGGATGTATCAAGGCCTCAAAGTGTTGAAATGCACAACATCATCACTAAACTCCATGAAAAGAGTTTTTGCATGCGTATCAATTTTGGTTCTAGTTGTCATTAAGAATGGTCTCCCTAGGATCAATGTGGAACCATGGCTGGAAGACTCATTCTCCATATCCAAAATGTAAAAATATGATAGAATAATCATATCATTAACTCGCACCAGCACATCTTTAATAACTCCAAGTGGAAGTGCAACACTCATGTTGGCTAAGTGAATGACAACCCTAGTGAGTTTCAAATCACCAAGATGTAGTGATCTACAAAATGATGTGGACATGACATTAATTGAAGCTTCAAGGTCAAGCATGGCATCTGTTTAAGTACAATATCCAATGGTGCAAGGGACAATGAAAGTGCCAAGATATTTGCACTTCTATGGCAAGGTGGATGGTGAAATGACAACAACATTTTTGCTTTATATAATAGTGTTGCGAACACAGCAAGTGCACCGCTCGTTTCAAGTAATAAAGTGGGTAAGTAAATATCGTCTCCACAGGGATTGGTGTAAAATCACAGTAACTAGCAGTCTAAGCAATTGGAAAAGAAAAAGAATTTGTTTGTGAAGAATTTGTTGTTGTGTGTTGAGTGTTAAAAATTAAAGATAGAAAGTAAAAAGATTAAATTGCAGTAAATTGAGTTGAAGTGTTACCAATGGAAGGAATAATTGTGGTCAGTTAGAATCCCCTTTGTTCCCTGCCTCTTTCACTTAACTGGTCATCAAAGTCGATTGTTTCTGATTACTCAGAGAATAAATCTTTTCTAATTTAGCTAATCCCTAATCCCTTAGCGAATTAACCCTTTAACCTAAATCAAAACCCTAATTCCTTAGTGATTTCTATCAAGCTAAGCATTTAAAAGAATATATTATAAGGTTCTGCAGTCACGCATCCCTATCCCTAGGTAATGAATAACTGTTACTTTACTTAGGTCAGAAATTAGAACCCCAACATCCCTATTGCGATCCTAACTCTCAGTACTTAAGTAGAATGGCCAATTCTACATAAGAATAAAACAATAAACAGCAGAGTAAAATAAAATAATCATTACAATCTCATTCAATACCAGTCAAGTTACAGAGGAGTTCACATCGGTTCTTGGCCTAACCACAATACAAATTTTAGCCTGACATAGGCTTCAAGAACACAAAAGCTGTCAAATGAAACATTATTCTACAGCAAACCCTAGCTTTGATTCTATGCAGGAATGATTTCCAATGGTTTAGAATGATGAAGAGAGTAATGGAATCCCCCCTATCTTCAGCCCAGATGTCCCCTTTTATAATTGCCTTCATGAGGATTTAATTCTGGTAACAAAGACCTTTTTCCTCTGCATTTTTTGAGCCAATCTTTTTAAATCAGGCAACAGCATCTTCGCCACGCGATTCGCATGGGATTCCGCGCTGATCGTGCGGTTAACACAAATCAGAGGCTCCCTTTCGTCTTCATGGCACTGATAGCGTGAGGTTCCGCGCTGATCGCGCGGACAATTCGAGCTTATAGCGCGGGTTCCACGCTGATCACGTGGAGTCTTCGAGGCTAGGCTGGTTGACCTCGAGTCTGTGGCGCTACTGGCGTGAACCATGGCGCGACTCGCGTGACTTATTCGAAACTGAAGCTTGATATTCTCATTGTGGCGTGACTAGCGCGACTTGTGGCGCGGATCGCGCGAGACTTTAAATAGGCTTTTCTTCTTTCTTTTGCTTGATTCTTCTCTTTTTGGCCCTGAAATCACAACTTAGTAATGAAATGAGATATAATTAAAATATAATTGACAATTAACTAATTCTAACCTTTATTCCTAATTTATTCAATCAAATTATAACCTAAACTAGCCTAAAACTAAGATGTGTTTGCAACACATCAAATAGCAAAAATATTTCTGCCCATCTTTACATGCTCATTTCCCTTCAGCTTCCTTTTATGGGTGCATAAATCCTTCAAGAACTTTGCATATTTTGGAATCTATTTGATGGCATACAAGAGGAGAATGTTGACTTCCACCCTCGTGAAAGTCACAAGAAGATCAAAATCAAGCTCCAATTTCTTTGCAGGAATGGATCTAGAAGGAAAAGGTAGAGGAATCTATTTTGGCACTATCATCAATTTTGGCACCAACATTTGTTGAATGTGGAAGTTCCTTGCCATTCCTCATGGTAATAGCACTCTCATTCTTTGGATTAATAATTGGCTGTGCAGGTATGTTGCCAGAACCTTGTTGTTGCATCTGGTTGATAGTTGTAGCTAATTGTCCAATCTGAGTTTGCAGGTCTTGGATGCTAGCATTCACATTCTATTGAAACCGAATGTTGCTAGTTTCCATTTGCTTCATTAGCTCCTCCAAGGAAGGTCTGATACTACTCTGCACATGTTGTGCAAGTGTAGGTGCAGAATGTTGGAATAATAGTTGTTGTCTGAATGGGGAGCTTGGCATTTGCTGGTGGAGGGCTGATACTATTGTTGTCTGAATAGCTGCTATTGTTGTGTCTACTATTGTTGTGGACTAGGACCATACCTCAGGTTCAGATGATCTCTCCAATTAGGATTATAAGTGTTGGAGTAAGGATTATATTGTTGTTGTTGAGGTCTAAATGGTTGTTCAGGTTGTATGCCAGAAACATCAGTATCCTGTTCTATTTCTTGGAGAGTGGGACATGTATCTGTTGGATGATCAGGTGCACAACAAATACGACATAGCCTTCGTTGATTGGCTGCCATCACATTCTGTTGTTGACCAATGGCTAGTTGTCTCATAAGGGATGTCAAATTTAAAGTTTATTCTCCAGCCTCTGGTTATCAGCAACCATAGAAACATAAACTTCATTTGTAGCAGCCTTGGATGTTGCAACCACTCTAATACCAAATTTCTCATAATTTGTTTCCATGTTGGAAATCAATTGTCTTGCAACAATGAGATTTTTTTCCATTAAAGTGCCTCCACTGGTTGCATCAATCATACTTCTGTCCATTAACCCTTCATAAAAATACTGGATCAATAATTGCTCAATGATTTGATGGTGAGGACAAGTAGCACACAACTTGTTGAACTCTCCCAGTACTCATATACTGTCTCTCCAGGTAGTTGACTTATACCACATATTTCTTTTTGAATGGATGTTGTGATGGATGCAAGGAGGAATTTCTTTAAAAATCTTCTCTTCATATCTTTCCAAGTGTTGATAGGATATGGTTGAAGGTACAACTAGTCCTTAGCCGCAACATATAGATAGAATGAAAATGCTTTCATTTTCACATAGTCTTCATGAATGTTGTCATGTGGTTGTATGGTGGAACGTGCTACATGAAACTCCTTAAGATGCTTGTGTGGATCTTCACTTGTAAGACCATGAAACTTCGGCAACAAATGGATTAGTCCATGCTTTAGCTCACAACTAACCTTTTCTCAGGATATTGAATACACCAAGGTTGATAGAAAACATAAGGTGTAGCCAATTACTTAACAGTTTGATTGTTATCAGCCATTGTATCAACACCAATTTTAGACTCAGAAGGTTCTGAGACAAAATGCTTAGAAATAGAATGCTGAAAAACATAATCACTATACACTATACTACTATCCAAAACTACACTATCATGCAAAACTACACTTCTATTACTTCTACTCAACCTATGAAATTTTCGATCTACCTCAGGATCATATTGCAAGTCACCTGATTTGGACCTCATTATATACAACTCAACTCATTAGTGACAGGAATGACAGAAATAACAGACAATAACTCTACTAGGACACTATTCACATTATTTGCTGAAATGATATATAAAATGAAAAACTACCCCAATTTTTTTTTTTAAAATTCAAAAATACCACATTGAATGTCTAATAATCAGTTTTGTTTTTGGTAATTTTATGGTGATTTTTAAAAATCAAGAAAATAGAAAAAAAAATCCAAAAGTGACCTAGATCATCAAATATGAAAAAAATGACCCCCAATGCCCGTGTTAGTGCTTCAAGGGGCACCATGATGTATGAATTTTTTCTACATTCAGGCCAAGTTTTAGCCCATTCTAAACTAGTCGCATGCGAAATGGCCAAAATGCCCTCATCGCTAAAACTCCTATTTAGAGGTTGAATTTTAAAATTTTAAACCAGACCAAACCCCAAAAGGAATTACTTTTGCTCAGAATATGGGATAAACTTTGGACACCAAGTTGAACAACCAAACTCCACAAGTTAGTTCACTTCTGTGACACACAATGCCCAATTACTCTACATTACTACTCTCCACTACTACTTTGCACTACTACCCACACAGACTCCACATAACAACATCAATAGAACCAATGCAATATACCAAAAAGCTAGTGATGTATGTCTAACCTCATTAGACATTGATTTCCCCAATCTACCTTGCAATGAAATTCAATCTTCAAGAACTCTTCAAGAGTCAAGCTCTTACTCGTGAATTTGGAGCAAAAGTGGCATGAATGAGCTTCAAGGAATTAAGCAATGGAGGATGGATTGAGGAATGGAATTAAGATGAATGACGCCATGGAGAAGATCTCTAATGAGTCTAGGAAGAATTGCCACAATAACGTTGAGAAGCCAATGATAAGATCCAAGAAGTTCTTGCACAAGAACAAGAGAGAAACTCACAAGAAAATTCAGTTTTCTTATTGATTTTGCCAAAAGTTCCTTACATTTCATTTTCGTTGGCTTTATATAGCCAAGGTCCTAAAGCTTGTGTTGTAAGATACCTAAGCTAAATGCAAGTGGAATGAAATGGCAAGTGAAATGAAGCTTGATGTGCAAGCTAAGGAAGCTTGAGGTGCAAGCTAAAGAAGCTTGAGGTTCAAGCTAATGAAGCTTGAGGTGCAAGCTAATGAAGCTTGAGGTGTAAGCTATTCACTTGATGACTCATGGCTAAGTCAGTCACGTGCAAATTACATTTTGCAAGCTTACATAGGTGCTAAAAAAATTACTTACAAGTGCACCTACACTTATTTACACAATTGCCACTAAAGGCCTATTTATTGCCACTACAATTGCCACTAAAAGGTGTTGGAATTAAATTCAACTTGTGTAAGGGCCCTCACCGTGGCGCGGTTGGCATCGGATCCCATGCGAATAGCGCCAGGGATACTCAGCAGAAAACCCTGTTAAGGGTGCGGCGCGGGTGGCGCCAGGGCTGGCGCTGATGGCGCCAGAGCCACTGGAATTCCACGCCCAGAGCGCCAGAGCACGCCAGGAGCGCCATGGTCTCTGGAATGTGGCGCCAAGTTCGCGCTGAGAGCGCGAGATGCTCTGGAAGTTCACGCTTGGGGCGTGAGAATTGGCGCGAGGGGCGCCATGTTTCCCAGCCAGCGCGGTTAGCGCCAGTTGTGGCGCGGATGGCGCCACAAGATCAAGGGAGACTGGCGCTGGTAGCGCCAGTGTGGTGCTAGGGGCGCCATAGGTTCTGCAGATTGGCGCTGGGGGCACCAGTTGGGTGCGGGTGGCGCCGTGGGCTCTGGAAGTTGGCGCGATTAGCGCCGCATGTCGGTCAGGCTGAGTATATATAGGCCATTTTTCGAAAATTCTGGGCATTTCCCCTTCTTCTTCTTCTCACACGTCCCTAACCTCCATTAGAGACTTGCCCAAGCTTCATATGGCCTTATTTCATGACCTAGACACCTTCTTATACCCTTAAACCTGTGAGAAACCTTGAGAGAGCTATAATCCTTCATCTATTCCTTCTGAAACCCCTTAATCAGAGAGGTCCCTTTTCTAAGGGAAAGTGAGAGAACTCGAGTTAGTCGAGGAATAGCGGCGTTTGGGGGACACCCAGGCTTGGGGGCGAGGTCCAGAGGCATTCCTCATCAGTTTTGAGGTAAGAAACTCGAGTTTCTCCAATTAATTTGTAGTTTGGGGTTTTCTATGAATAGTGACCCATATGAGCTGGGGTTAGAATTAGCCCATGGTCCTGTAGAGAAATTTGCTTAGAACGATTTAGTGATGAAGGATTAGCTTTCAGAATTTGAATTGGTGAACTTTGAATCTTGGCTCTGTGTTATGCATGTGTGGCTATGTGATGATGAGTCACTGGTGGATTATGTGACATGCTAGAGCCTTGATTGTGATTGTTCTGATCCTGAAAGGCTAGTTGAACGGTGCCTTGGTTGAGGTTTAGACCGTTCCAGTGATATTTGGATTATGAGGCTGATAAGAGATGATGCTCATGTATGTGTTTTGCATTGAGTCTGGAATGACTCAGATGCGTGGTATTCAGCCTTGATGGACCTGGTATGGTCAGTGAGAAGCCGTGAGCTGGGCTTGATTGAACCCTAGGATAGGGGAATTCTGATATGCCATGTTCCATGATTGAATGCCTGTTGGATTGGTTTTGATATGAATCTACATATGCCTTGATTAGGGCTTGACACTGAGAGTGTCGGTGGTGGGTGCCACAGAGCAGGGAAAAAACTGCAGAACGAGGCTTTGCCAGGTAAGTTCTTGGTCCCTGGGGATGATTTCCCGCTTGTTTGTGCCACACCACACTCCGGGTGGAGTGATGGTCATATTCATGATGCATGCATTTGGTTGTTGCATCTTCATAATGATATGTGTGTGCATCTGTGCTTGCTATGTGATATGATTGTGATAGATCTATTGGCCAGTAGATAGATATGGACCTCCCTAGGAGATGGTTTCCTCCTAGTTTGGTTGGCTCAAGGTTGATGATATCCGAAGGAATCGGTGATTCCTACAGACCAAGGGAATAGAAGTGGAGGCAGCTCCTTCTATTCTCGGAGGTACCATATACGTGCATCCATGCGAAGGGGTAGCACCCAATGGGATGGCATGGGTGTGAGTTTCCGGTCTCACACTGATGTGGGCGTTGATGATATCCGCCAGGCGTTGATGATATCCGCCATGTATGGAGCAAGATGACTTGCTCATATTTTTATTAGGGCCAGAGGGCCTGGCCAGTGGGCCAATTGTTGTGATTGCCTGATGTGTGTTTCATGGAAAGTGGGCCAGGGTGGAGGAGATTCCTCCAAGGACCCTAAGCTTACTGAGATGTGTATCTCACCCCGTTTGGGGATTTATCTTTACTGGTGACTCTTCTGGAAGAGGAGAGCAGTCTCAGGGCAGGAGGCCCTAGTGGAGATTTGAGAGATTTGAGAGAAATGACGAAAATACCCCTGGACATTTTGGAAATGACCAAATTGCCCTTAGGTATTTTAGCAAGATATCTTAAGGAGGAAACTTTATAAATACTCTGGGATGCTTGAAACATGATCAGAATACCCTTCGGATAACAATTACAGAGTTTCCCTGAACATTTTTAGAAATGACAAGTATACCCCTAGGGTGAGGGGTGAAATTACCAAAATGCCCCCAGGTCAAAACTGACCAAGATGACCTCAGAAATTAATGAAAACCTGAGCATAGGATAAAATACTTTTAGACAACAAATTATCAGCAAGGTTGAGGGTAGAGAACTCTAAAATAGAATTTCTATGAATTTTGGAAGATAGGTTAAAAAGAGCTTAATCTAGACTATCCTAGGTATCAGAAAATTATGAGAAAAGCATGGACATAACCTATGGAGTTTTCTCTTAATTATGGGAGGAATAGGTTTCCTAAATAAATTAGTTTAGTAATTTTACTAAATAAAAGCAAATTGGACCAATAAGAACTTAGAATTTTGTTATTACATGTAATAAAAGGAAAAATTGTTGATTTGGCTCTCTAAGATCAAGCTTTGGCCGTATGATATACAATCAATGGAGAAAGCTTTAA
>PYAF01000816.1:139341-151216 GCA_007407185.1 Glycine tomentella
TCAAAAGAATTATGTTATCATATTTTTTATATTTTTTTATATTCATTTGATTTTTGTTGTATATTATATAAAAACTAACCATTTCATATTAATTTGATTTATTTACCCTTATTATGTTCCTAAAATTATAAAAAATACTATAAATTAATATATATATATATATATTACAAAATTTTCATAATATATTATGATGATAGATGAGAGAGGAGAGAAATTAAAATTTAATGTTTACGATTAGATGAAAGATGAGAATGTCTGAAAGTTTAATGTTGATAAAGATGAAAGAGGAGAGATAAATGATTATTTTAAAATTAAATAAAAATTATTATAATATTCTTACATTAATTTATTAAACTATTTAGTTGATAAGCATTAAGAGGATATATTAGATAGCCAAATACATCTTTGGAAAATAAAGTTTATCACTTCATAAAGAAAAGTATTTAAGGGACGTTTGTTTCACCTGTAGATTTTTTAGTCCTCTAAAAACAGGAGAAAAAAATAATATTGCTTTTCCTATGAAATAATAAATTAATTAATCTAGAGTATATTTTTTATTTGGATATGCAATAATTTCACTTTAAGTCAATATTTAATCCCGACAAAGGGATATAGAATATTTATTTTCATGGGACAAAATTTTCCTTTGTGAGTAAAAATACACATATACTCTCTTCCTACCCAATCACATTGTCCTTTTAATGATCACACTACTACAAAAGCTGCTTTCTATGTTGGTTGTTAACCCTTTTCTAAGACGGTTGTACGATCGTTGTTGTAGCGAACGTCATTGAAAGTCATCACTTTCGACGATGGTTATAAAACCATCTTCGTAACCTTAAGTTTCTAAGAAGGTTATTACTAAAAATCGTCTTAAATGAGTTTTTTTTTAAATGACACTATTCAAAGACAGTTATTCCTATTAACCATCTTAGAAGAGTGTAGTTTTTTTTTTAAAAAAAAATTGATCTAAGACCGTTTTTGAAAATAACCGTCTAGAAAGTGCACATTTTAAGACGGTTATTCCTAATAACCATCTTAGATCATTTTTTTTAAAAAAATTACAAAATGTGTTTATAAGATGGTTATTTGGAAGAACCATCTTAGAATATGAACATTCTAAGGCGGTTTTTTTGAGAATCGTCTTAGAAGATGGTTTTTTAAAAATAAAAAAAAATAAAAAATGTGTTTCTCTGCTACAGTCGTGGATACACTATCTTGGCTGTCCCTCTCGTGTTCTTCAATGGCAGACCATATTTCATCATATAAGGATACACTTCAATGGCAGACCATATTTCATCATTTATAATAATTATTATAAATGTTGTGAAGCCAATAGTCACTCACATGGACATTGACACATTTTAACAATATAATGGACAAAATTTAGTGCAGTATCGTGTGTGCTTTTAGTGTTTTTCTCCAATTAAAACTAGAATTTTGCCTCAGTAACCTATGCACTAAAACTCAATATTGAAGGTTGATGCCAGTTATCGACATAAAACATCAATTTTAATTAGAGAATAAGACTATAAGCACTTAAGGTACTATATCTAAGCTTTTTCCTATAATCATTAATCTAAAGTTATGCTAACAATAAAAATGTTTCTCAGGCCATTGGATAATAACTTAAGCTTTTAGCTCAAGAAGAGAGCCATTCATACTGACCTGTATTCACTTCATCACCTCTTAAGTGAAATAGTTCAAATGGAAATATTTTTCTCATATCTGTAAAATTTAGAAAAGGAGAAAGAAATTTAATTTTTGAGATCACTGCATACATTAATAGAGAAAGATATGGTCATAAATAGGGATGGTCAATGGGTGAGTTTGACAAACCGCATAATACTGATAATTTTACAAGGTAGAGCAATGGACAAGGTGGAGCAGAACAAGAAATAAGTTACTCAATTGATGCATGTTTAATAGGAACTTAACCTATTAGAATACCAGAAAGGACATCAAAATTAAACTTCTTCGAAACATGTAGTGGCTCCTTACACAAGGGTGATGGCCAAAGATCAGGATATCCAATACCCCTAAACAGAATCGAAGAAGAGAGAAACCTTAATACATTTTTTGTGTTTTACTTGGTGGATTAAATGTAGCACCAAACATTATAATAACTTTATAAATCTACCAGACTATCATCTTAAGAAAAAATATGTCCATTTGAAAACTTTACCATGATGTTGTTGTTGAATATAGGGGAAGTTGCAAGAAGAGTCAAAGCAAGAATGAAGAAGAAGCTTGATGATTGGCTTAAAGATAATTTTTCTTTTTACATGCCCAATCAAGTATGAAGACATTTGCAATTTGTTGAAGTTTGATTCAACTACATTGCTTTGTGATCCTTGCATTGCAATTTACATGTCTCATTTAACTTGCATACATAAGTGCAATAAAACATGAAAGCTGCTAAATGATTTCAAAAGAAATTAAGTTCTCATGGCTAAGCTTTTGGAAAAATGAAAACTTACTATTTTAATCGATTACACAGTGTTTTAATCGATTAAATGCTTTTGTTCTAAATCAGGAAAAGCGATGAAGAACACTTAATCAATTACAAGCTTGGTTTAATCGATTACATAGGGCATTTTGGAAAATCATACATTACTGCTTTAATCGATTACCATTTATCGTAATCGATTACATAAACTTTTTAGAAAACTATGCTTTTCTGCTTTAATCGATTACATTGCGTAATAATCGATTATTCTGTTCGTAATCTTTTTCTAGAAAACTCTTGAACAATATAATCGATTATTTAGTTATTTTAATCGATTACATATGGCAAAATAATCGATTATACGAGCGGATTAATCGATTATTATCAGTTAAATCAGTTTTTTATAAAGCTTTGTGGGTCAGCTCTTTATAAATAGACCTTGTACGAATTATTCAAAATATATGAGTGACTTAGACAAAAGACACCAAGCTTTCTAAGAGTTCAAGAGACTGATTTCCTAGTGAGTAACACATCTTGTTAAGACCAAGATTTCTGAGTTTTTAGAGAAGATGTGTTAAAGAAAAGAAATTTTCAAGATATTGATTGTGAGCATTAGAATTCATACTACCTGGAATGTGTGGTAATCTCAATTCATTTAAAGAAATTTTCAAGATATTGATTATGAGCATTAGAATTCATACTACCTGGAATGTGTGGTAATCTCAATTCATTTTCATTCATTCATGCATGAAGGATCACAGGTAATGTTTATCTTGAATTATTCTTTTTAGATTTTCTGATATTTTGTTGTGTTGTAATATTTCAAATTGATTCTTTGTAAAACATTCTAGAGAAGGGTTCTCTAGGTTTGAAGATCTGAGTAGGTTTCTCAAGATCTTTGTGATTTGTATTCTAATAGTGTTTTAGAATTCAGAATCTTTGTCTAGTGTTGATAGAGATTGTCACTTGTTGTGCTTGTACAAGAATAATTTGATATAATGAAAATTTTAACCTAGTGTTGGTTGGAAGACACTGGATGTAGCCTCCATGTTTGTGAGGTGAATCAGTATAAATTGCTATGTGTTGGATTCTTTATCTGTATATCTTTCATTACTATTGTTTGGAAATCAATATACAATCAACAAGAAGCATTTCGGTCATTACATGCATTCCAAGGTGATTTTAGATTAAAAGAAAACTTTGTTTTTGATCAAGGGTGATTGAGTGATACGATCCAAGTTTTAAATTCCGCAAATTGTTTTAAAGAAAAGTTTTCAAAGATAGTCTTAACCAATTCACCCCCTCTTGGTTATTTGAATTGTGTTCATTGTATTTTCAATTTGTTGAAGTTTGATGATTTCAAAAGAAGTCAAGGAGAAAAGTATATCTTACTACTTTCTGAAAATAGCTACTTGATTGACCTTTTGAAGAAGTTTTATAGAGAAAAATGCAACTTAGCTGAAATATTAAGTGTGTAAAAATATGTCAGAGATACTTCTGGATTGGGTTACAAACAAGGTTCAAAATGTTTTGGAAAAACTATATTTGTACCACCAAAACAGAAGAATCAAAGGAGCTTTTATAATTCTAAGTTTAATCAAAATGCTTACTTTGGAAAATCATCAAAAGTTGTAACTTGTAACTACTGCATGAAGAGAGGGCATACATCTTATAAGTGTTTTGATAGAAAATATTATGTACCAAATGGAGAATGCATTTGGGTACCAAAGAAAAAGAAAATAACTAACCCTTATGGACCCAACCTCAATTGGGTACCTTTCTTTGCCACTTGATTTGAATTTTGCAGGTTTGTCTTAGAGCAAAATCATCACTATGGTATCTTGATAGCGTATGCTCTAGACACATGACAGATATTCACACATCACATCACTATGGCATTTTTGGAAAATCGACATTAACGAACTCATGTTAACATTGATTTTTAATAACCGATGTTAATGTGGTGACTATTAACATTGGTTTTTCCAAAAACCAATGTTAATGAACTCAAGTTATTTACAAAAATGTCACCGCGTGTATGTTAACATCAATTTTATCAAAAATCAATGTTAACGTAGCGATGTTAAAACTATATTTTCTAGCAGTGGTAAAAAGTTTAAAAAGTTTCTAAGGTGCTTTGTGTATGTTAATAGGCATATCAAATGCTTGTTTTTAGATGGTCGAGTAGGTTCTATGATATAGACAAGTAAAATCTTTGTTTATATCAAATGCTTGTTAATTTCTCTCTTAGGCTAATGCAATATGGTCATATTGAATAGTTGTCCCAATGGGGTGATGAGAATGGTGTTCTTCACACTATATATAGTTGTAAAATTTGACTTTTAACGACGGTTGCACAACTTGAAAAGGAGATACTCCTCTTCCAATATGAGATGGTGTTCTTCACACTACACTACTGGAAAAAAATAACTTTTAACAACGGTTGTACAACTGTCTTTGTAGCCGACGTTGTTGAAAGTCAAAACTTTCGACGACGATTTTCAAATCGTCTTTGAAGGTTCCACTTTCAAAGACGGTTGTATCCTGGAATCGTCTTAGATGTCATTTAAAAAAAATTGAGAATTTTAAGACGTTTTAAGGAAAAAACTGTCTTAAAATGTAGACTTTCTAAGATGATTTTTCCAGAGAATTGTCTTAGAAATGTCTTTTTTAAAAAAAATTGAAAATTCTAAGACGATTTTCTGCAAAAACATCTTAGAATTGTCTGTTTTTTAAAAAAAATTAAAAAATTAAGAATTCTAAGATGATTCTTCAGAAAACCGTCTTATACTTTCTAAGACGATTTTCGGGAGGACCGTCTTAGAATATCTTTTTTTTAAAAAGAAAATCTCCATATTTATTATTTGATAACCTTACCAAATTATTATCATTATTATTATTATTATTATTATTATTATTATATAGGGTTGTTATCATAAAAAGATAGCAATTACCGTGTATATATTTTAACAGATAGTCACAATAAATATTCTAATCATATATTTAGGCAGAAAACAAGCTAACAATTCGAATCAATTCAATGTATTGCGATCAAATCCAAAGAAATAAATAATGCAGAAAGAAGAAATCATCAAAGAAATTAATTCATCAAGAGCTGTTATCTGTTCTAATTTCTTCAATTGGCAAGAGATATCTCATTAAGACTCAAGCTAGATGTTGGCCATTCTAGCACCCATTATTTTGGTAATGTCCTCAAATGTTTCCTAATATATGCAAAAATCTTTCACAAACATTTAATTTGTTTGTCATATAATGCACATCCATAACTATTTTTTTTAATATCCAAGACAAATTTATTCACAAAAACTTGGATACGACAGAAGTAGTGACCCAAACCAGGATAGGATCCAATACATCCCGATCACAATTTCTCAAATTTCCAAAACAAAAATTTCACTATACATATCAGACACATGTTGTAAAAGCAGTTTTGTTGACTCATTATAACTTTATTGACCAAATCCACATTAGAAAAGCTCAACTTTATTTGATCGAATCAACATTAGAAAAGCTCAAAACTAGACATTAAAATAGTTACCTTAAGGAAAATTGCTCATAGTTTCCCTCTGCAACTGGAACATTTTGACAGCCTACACACAAGACAAATATTATCCTAGCATTATTTGCACATGTTGTTAAATTTCATAGGAAAATGGAATCAAAAGATGATGGTTACATTCTAATCATAGGTAATAAATCAAATTAAATTCCGTTGATGGAGGAAGTATGGCTGCAATTTGAACATTTTTAAGCCAAGCATGGTGATTAGAACACACAGGTCTTAAAAATATGATAAATGGCCAAAAACCTGAAAAGAAATATATGTGGGAAACTGGAAAAGGTAAATTGAGTTAATATAACAAGTGCTTACAAGTTTAAATTGAAGTTTTTTGACAGCACCCAAAGCAATTGTGACTGCAAGATTGAAACGACCACCAGAGACATGGCCAACATAATATGTAGCCACCGTGAGAGCTAGACCCGAAACAATTGCTATGCCTATTGTTGTAAGTGGCAACTTCTCGTTTACAAGAGCTGCTCCACATCCTGCAAATATAAGAATGTATGTACCAACAACCTTAGCAATAGCCTACAAAAGTAAAGGTGGAGTTAGATAATAGACATTAAGCACATAAGAAAATAACTAGAAATTGATCTTGGAGAATTTAGACATAATTGAAAAATCAACATTAACTGGTAGTGAATCACCCATCATAGAAAGTTCACTAATGTACAGGGAGGTAAAATTTTCTAAGGAAAACCTGATATTAATGGGGATAAAGTGAGTAGATTTGGTCAATCTGTCAACAATAACCCAGATAGAATCTAAACCTCTCGTGGTTCTAGGCAGTCTTTAAGACAAAATCCATTGAGATACTATCCCTCTTCCACTGGGGTATCTCTAAGGGTTGCAACTTCCTTGAGGGTCTCTGAAGTTCTATCTTAGCCTTCTGACAGACTAAACATGCATATACAAACTCACTAACCTCCTTCTTCATGTTTGGCCACCAAAACATTGTGTCAAGATCTTGATACATTTTGGTGGCACCAGGGTGGATACTCAAACTACTTCTATGTGCTTCCTCCAAAATCATTTTCCTAAGCTCAAATACATTGGGAACACAAATTCTATCTTGAAATCTCAAGACTCCATCTGATCCCACATGAAAACTACTATCTTTCCCTGCCACTATGGCTTCTAACTGGGCCCTCCGAAAAGGATCAGATTTCTAGCCGTCTTTGATCTCTCCTAGCAAACTGCTAGTAATCCTCGAAGCTCCTAGTCACACAGTATTAGGGGTAACCTCACACACAAGACTAAGGTCCCTAAACTGTTCTAAGAGATCTAGCTCTCTAACTATCAAAGTAGATACATGCAAGGATTTCCTACTCAAAGCATCAGCCACTACATTAGCTTTGTTGGGATGATAGCTAAGCTCAAAATCATAATCCTTAAGAAACTCTAACCATCTCCTCTGACACATATTCAACTCTTTCTGACTAAACAGATACTTAAAGCTTTTATGATCACTAAACACTTCAAACTAGAGCCAAAAAGGTAGTGCCTGCATATCTTAAAGCAAACACTACAGCAGCTAACTCCAAATCATGGGTAGGATAATTCCTCTCATGCGTCTTAAGTTGTCTAGAAGCATAGGCCACTACTTGGCCATTCTGCATCAATACTCCTCCTAAACCCATTTTTGATGCATCACAATACACCTCAAAGGGTTCTCTTAGGTTAGGCAAACTAACATATGCGTTGTCCTAAGTTTTTCCTTAAGAGTTTGGAAGCTATGCTCACACTGGTCATCCCACAAAAAAAAACTTGACCCTTATGAGTCAGCTTGGTCAACGGTAAGGCTAATTTGGAGAAACCTTCTATGAATCTCTAGTAGTATCCTGCTAAATCCAGAAAACTCTTGATCTCAAACACTGACTTAAGACTCTCCCACTTAAGAACAACTTCTACCTTAGAAGGATCTACAGCTATACCACCTAAGGATATCACATGTCTTAGGAAACTCACTTTCTCTAACCAAAACTCACACTTGGACAACTTAGCATAAAGTTGTCGATCCTTAAGGGTTTGCAGCACAATCCTCAAGTGCTCCTCATGCTCCTCTCTAGTCTTAGAGTATACCAGAATATCATCTATGAACACTACCACAAAACTATCAAGATAGGGGTGAAAGATTCTATTCATATAATCCATAAAGACATCAAGGGCATTAGTCACACCGAAGGGCATGACTAAATACTCATAGTGACCATAATGGGTACTAAAGGCAGTCTTGGGAATATCCTCAGACTTCACTCAGATCTGATGGTAACCTGACCAAAGGTCTATCTTGCTAAACACAAAGCTCCTACCAACTGGTCCAGAAGATCATCTATTCTAGGCAAAGGCTACTTATTCTTAATCGTCACCTTGTTCAACTGGCAGTAATCTACACACAATCTCATGATTCCATCTTTCTTCTTCACTAACAACACTGACACTCTCATGGAAACACATTGGGTCTCACAAACTACCTATGCAACAACTCCTCTAACTGTTTCTTAAGCTCGACTAACTCTATAGTAGACATCCTATATGGGGCTATGGATATGGGTCCGACACTAGGTACCAAATTTATAGAAAACTCTCTCTCTCTCTCTCTCAGACGATAAACCAGATATATCCTTAGGAAACACTTCTGGAAACTCTCTAACAACAGGAAGGTCACCTATAGAAACCTTGGTCTCTACTTCTAGGTTAGACAAGATCATGTACACTTGAGCATTTTCTTTCAAAGATGACACAATTTGGTTGGCAGAGATAAACATCCCATTATTACTGACTTCAGGATCACCAAACATCACTGTTTTATCAAAGCAGTTTAACAAAACATGGTTGGAAGATAACCAGTCCATATTGAGAATAACATCAATTTGGCTGAGAGGAAAACAAATCAGATCAACATAAAAAAAATTTTACCAGAAATTTCTACAAGACAATTCAAACACACATCAGAAGTCAAACAGAACCACAAGTTGGGGTTTCTACCACAAGATCATTACTCAAAGAAGACACAGAAAGTTTAAGCTTTTCAACACACAATCAAAATACAAACGAATGGGTTTCACTAGTATGGAATAGCACAAGTAACAGAATCCCATATCTTACTTGGTAATGAGGAAAGTACCTCACCAACTCTTCGAGCTTAGTTGTATACTCAGCCATAGTCATAATCCTTTGCTTAAGCTCTAAGAATTCCATCTCTTTCTTGTTTTTAACATATTCAGGAAAGTATTTTTCCATAAATACCCTATTGATGGTTTCTCAGGTCATAGCTTGGCCTTTAGCCTTAAAGCTTGGAGAACATCAACTATTGTATGGTCATTCTTACAAGCCATCACTTCTTGTGCACACCAAGAAGTGAAACATGGAAGGGATACACACAACAAAAGAACAATACAATTCTACACCCACTTAATCACTATAGAGAGTTGATGCCTCGAGAAATCAATCATCTACAACAGTTCTCCCTCGAGACATTAAATTTATCATTTGCTATTTGTATTCCTGACTGCTTGCCATAATGATCCTTTACACTTCACAAATTATCTAGATGGCCAGTCTGATAACTCATGACCAGGCATTGGAACTTATGGTATAACAGACATCAGAATTACAAACATGTTATGACCACCCCAAGAAATCTCCATAACCTATGCATCACACCAATGTATGCAAGTCTCAAATGATAACAATCCAAGCATCTACAAAACAATCAATTACTTCAAACATCAAAGATCCAACAAGCAACACAGAATGCATAGAGAAACCCAGCAGACTCATAACTCACCGGCCAAAAAGGTTCGACTTGCTCTGATACCACTATTGTAACGACTCACCTCGTCGCTACGGCATCACAAACTCTAGTTGTGTAAATTTCAAATTTTAATTAAAACTCCATTAATCTGATGAAAATGGTAGTAAGTTTTTTTTTCGCAATAATACCATTATTATACACACGATACAATTACATCATTAAATACACATGTATGCTTATATTAGTACATCTCATTTACATATCAACACTTAATTTGATTTTACATATATTTACACTTGGAATCTTACATGACCAACAAAAAGAATCGAAGAACTAACTAAGAAAGAGTTGATTAACAAAAAAAACTCTCTCCCAAAAAGAATTCCAACGTCATCATGTTGGCTTGTAGCTCCAACAAAAGAATCTCCCTCCAAGGTCACCTACTGCTGCTCATCTGCTTCCATGAACGAAAGTTCGTGATCATCACAGGTACCAACCACACGGTACAACAAATGCAAGGGTGAGTTTATTATATAAAACCAACAAACATCAGATAGCAGCAATTGGGAAGAAAACAATGTTACCCACCACAATCATTAACAAAAACATGATTCCAATACACACTCAACAAACCAATCTTCCAATGCATTTCACAACTCAAACAATCATGCATAGAATGATGCATGCACCTGACTCATCTATCAGCATGCAATGTGGTACCATCTCCCGGAAATAGCATCTCACAGGAAAAATGATTCATCGCCTATCAGGACCACCTTGTCGTGCACTGGCCATTCCCCCACCCAGTGATTAGCCAGCGTCACAAGGGAATTCCAAACTTGATGAACCCTTAGTACCTGCGTCTTAGGCCACTGAAACTCACAAGTACGCGCGTGCCTTCATTCTATTTCTCCACATACAAATGAAGTATGAAACATGGACATCATCAATGCATGACTCGGCTAGGAACAAATCCTTCCTCACAAGGGTAACCTGTCATGCACCCCCCATGTACATACATAACACACCAATGTGGGCTCACCGATGCACTGATCGTGGCTAGGAATAAATCCATCCTCCCAAAGGTAACCAACCGGTCATTGCATCCCACATGTACATACACAACCTACAACCATGGACACCATCAATGTATGACCTGGTTAGGAACAAATCCTTCCTCGCAAGGGTAACCCGTCATACACCCCATATCCATGTATATCCACACACAATGACATTGTTCACATCAATATTATCTCTCATCAATGTCATTATCAACCTCAACATCATATCATCTCAATATCATCATCATGCATATCGATATTATCTCATTTCAACATCATCAACCATGTCAACATTATCTTATTTGAACATCATCAATTACATCAATCACATCTCAATTTCAATATCATCAACGATATCACAAGCAATCACATTTCACATCTATACATAATACATATGCCTGAGATTCACATTCCCCAAGTCTTCAGACAATTCAAATTTCATACATTCACAATTCATCATATCATAAGACTGATATTTTTAGGAAAATTCTAAATTAAAGAAGAGGACTGCAATATATAAAACACAGTCTTATGCCCATTTAAAAATTTAATAAAGAATTAAATAGGAAAACATATTATAAAATTTTGGGTAGAGCCTCCTCTGTAATTAAGATTTTTTCCAAAAATCCAATCATTGCAATGACAATATTATTCATAGTTTATCCATCAACAAGACAATTCATCGCATCCCATTACTTAAAAACAATTTTTCTTAAAAACGAATGTAACGCCTCTTTTTACCCTCTCGTGCTTGGTTTATTTTAGATAAAATATTGTGTTCACTTTGTATTGGAATCAAATTAGTTATAAAATTTTTCACGAAAACCCCTTTTTCTCTTTGCTTGCAAGTTTGTGTAATTTATTTGTAGCTAAAGCGTCTTTCCCTCACCACGATCCATATAATTATAGTCCTTTTATACAAATGAAATTATCAAACAGTCCAGGTACAGTCCCAAATAATTCATCACCAAACAACTTAATACAGACAGCGCAGCACCAAATACAGATCAAAGTATAGATCATCA
>PYAF01000817.1:15332-27551 GCA_007407185.1 Glycine tomentella
TAAATTGCTTTGGTTGTGAATCAAGTTACATTGCACAGAAAGTTTTAAATTGCTTATTGATTTCTTGACAGAGGAATTTGATTGAATACAAGATTCTTGGTTTCAAAAATGTTTTTAAAGTGATAAAGATCCTGTGGAAACTCTGATTTGAAAATTTTAATTTACCAAGGTTCAACCAATTCACCCCCCCTCTTGGTTGCTTTGAAGTGTTCCTATCATTTTCAGAAAGGTCGTCCACTAGCCTTCTTTGTTGTTTTTGAGGTAAGAAACTTGAGTTTTACCGTTTGATTTGTGAGTTTGTCCTAGGGATGAATAGTGACCCATTTGAGCTAGAGCTGGAATTAGGCTTGGGTCCTTTAGAAATGTATGCTTAGGAGGTTATTGTGATGAAGGATTAGCTTTGAAATGTTAGTTTCATGAACTTTGGGTCTTGGCTCTGAGAAATGCATGTGTAGGTAGTTTGTTGGTTAATGGATGATTGTAGAACATGTATGAGCCTTGATACTTGTTCATTATGTGCTTGAGAGGCTATAGAAATGGTGGATTGTGCGGAAGAAACCGTTTAAGCCATGTAGTATATCTTTGAGTGTTGGCCTGTATAGAGCATTGAGCTCTTTGTTTTGGCTTATACCGAATCTTGGGAAGACTCTAGTGCCTTGGTTAGGCCGAGATAGACCCTGCTGAGGGTTTGTGAGTTGTCTATAAGGTGGTTAATTCGGATAACCTTAAGATAGACGACAAGAGGTTTTGATGGAAAAGAATGATGTTTCCTTTCATCTTAACGGTTGAGAACCGTTGTTATGTGCCTTGTATAGTTGAATTGATGATTGATTGTGCTTGTGTGCCTTGTATAGGGCGTAACACCGAGGGTGTTAGTGGCGAAGACCACAGTCCAGGGATTGGACAGCAGAGCATAGCATTGCCAGGTAAGCTCTTTGTTCTTGGGAGTGTTTCCCACTACCTGTGTTCCACCATACTCCGAGGGAGTAATGGTTATTGTATATCATGGTGCATGTGTATTAAAGTTGTGAGTTATTATTTTATTGAGAATACGTATATGATATACACTGTGATAGTGTTGTGTGAATGATGAGATGAACATGTATATGATATACACTGTAATAGTGTTCGGTGTTTGTTGAGATTCTCTGGACAGTATAATAGATCATAAGTCGTTGAAAGTCCTGAGTGAATGAGTGCCCTTCAGTGGATGATCTTCCTCAGGCAGTGTATGGGAATCCTAAGTGAATGAGTGCCCTTCAGTGGATGATCTTCATCAGGCATTGTTTGAGAATCCTGAGTGAATGAGTGTCCTTCAGTGGATGATCTTCCTCAGGTAGTTGTTATGAGAGTCCTAAGTGAATGAGTGCCCTTCAGTGGATGATCTTCCTCAGGCCAAGTTATAGATGTTGTATCTCTAAGAGAAGGTGCCATGAGTGGATGAAATTCTCTTAGAAGAGCCATATATGTATGAGTGAAGTCCTGAGTGGATTCTCCTCAGGCAATGGTGCATATTGTTATATGCTATGTTGCATTTCCATACGTTGGTAGTGTCCAATGGAATGACACTAGTGTGATGTTACACCTGTGAGCTGTTTATGAGAGTCGTGATGGCGAGTTAGTGCTATGCTAATTTGTTTTAATACCATATATCATGGAAGTGAACCAGGGGGAGGAAAGACCTCCAAGAACCCTAAGTTTACTGAGATGTTTATCTCACCCCTGTTGGGGATGTTGTTTTACAGGTGATGCTTCTGGCAGAGTTGATAGGTCCTAGGGCGGGAGGCCCCGGTAAGAATAGCCACTATGTAGTTGCTTGGCGGTATCTTGAGGGTCGTGGCTCATTGTTCATGTATTTTGACTCTGTTTTATATCCCTGTGAGGGAAGATATGCGGGTGCATATATGATGTATAAGGTTTA
This sequence comes from Glycine tomentella, assembly GCA_007407185.1. NCBI lineage: Eukaryota > Viridiplantae > Streptophyta > Magnoliopsida > Fabales > Fabaceae > Glycine > Glycine tomentella. The sequence continues at coordinate 17,254 of PYAF01000817.1, forward strand.
TGATGTCCAGAAGATTATATGTATATCTCATATAATGTACTTGTGGTTTATTTCTCCTAGTATATCTATATTGATATTACTGTTTATTTGCCATTCTTTGAGTTATCTGGATCATTGGGGCTATAGGGGTAATTTTTTTTTTGGCATTCGGATATGTTTGGTGAGTATGGACCATACATAATGAATCAAGAGATATGGTTTTGAAAATGCTTCCGTGGTTTTCTTAATTAAATTAATTATGGCGCCAAGTGTGATTAAGTAATATGTTAACACACCGGATGCATACAGGGTGTTACAGGACCGGGGCCAAAATTCGGTAATGATACATGAAACCGTATAGTGATAAATATGGAGCATACAAGTTAGAAGCATGAGTGCATGTGTATGAGTTCATTTAAGAGGGATCAAGGCAGTCACAAGGTAATGCCTATATTCATAAAAGATTAACAACAAAGTAGAAATACTCATTGCACTACTACAGAGCTCGAATAATACAAAAATATGTGCAGAGTTTGCCTAAGTATTAACACTGGCCTGTATGAGAACAGTAAAAAGCAGAGCAAATTCAATAAAAAATACTTGATGTCATCAAAATATCAGCTACTACTTTTATACCAAAATCAGAATTCTTCGAATCTAGATACAAGGAGTCCATGAATTTTGTGTAGATTTCAAATGATCCGTTTTCATATACATCCTCTATCACATCCCCTCCTTCAAATTATTTCATGCCACAAATTATCAATTACAGAATATAGAACTATGAAGCAAAAATCAAAAGGATAAAAAATGATGCATTGTTAATTATGATAACAGAATACAGTCATAGTCATGCTACAGAGAATCACAAAACAACTCAAAAAACTACTCATGCTACAGACAATCACAAAACAGGTCAAAAAACTCAATCTACAGATAATCACAAATTTACCCTAGCTACTCATGCTAGCTTATAACAAATTATAAGAGAAGAGAAAAGGTTTAAGCTCCCTTACACAGTGACGACTCTTCTTGATTGAAGATGGTGAACCTTTGATCCGTTATAGGTCACAGTTTTGCTTGAGAAGTAACTTTCATGGTTTCGTGAAAGAATGGTTTGCCAGAGTAACAAATACATCAATTAGGAAAAAAATACAAAATAAAAATCAATGTTTAAGTTGCCAAACATATATACCTGGAGCGAGACTGACAGAGCAACAATGAAGAGTGCGAGCGGGAGGAACAAAGGCTAAGAGAGCGACAATGAAGTTTCACCCCACCGCGAGAGTGAGACAACCACACCGGAGCTTCTTAACCGCCATGACATTGAGAGTGAGAGAGTGAGAGTGAAGAGAGTCAGATAGTGAGACAGTGAGAGTGAGAGTGAAGAAAGGTTCGGGCGCCAAAAAATATAATATAAGAATTCAACAACATTGATTTTTAATAAAAATGATGTTATTGAAATAAACTCAACATCGATTTTTTAAAAACTGATATTAACATGAGTTCATTAACATCAATTTTTCTAAAAATCGATGTTAACATAACTTTGTCAACATCAATTTTTATGAAAAACCGATGTTAACATAGCGATATTGAAACTAATTTTTTTTAGTAGTGAGTAATAAAGAGTATAAGACATGTGTATAATAATCAAAATGTTATAATTTTTATTTTTTTATTTTTATTTACTCTTTATCTATAATTTGTAATTAACAATTATAATGAAAATATTGGAAAAAAAAGAGTAGAAGTACTATACTTATAAGTTCCGGGACGAATAAAGTAATAAAAATAAGAAAAGTGTGTAATAAAGGAATGTATATCACATGTTATATCATGTATAAAGTTTAGTTGTTTTTTTTTTTTTTTTTACTTTCCACATAAATCACATGAGAGATAAAATAATGCTGTGATAGAAAATGCTGAAATTTAAAATAAGAGAATTATCAAAATTATATTAATTATTGAGGATGGAGTTGTTTAACATATTTTTTTTTATTTAAATTCGATTCTTAACGAAAATAATTATAGATAAAAGTTTGTTTATATTTAAGCTGAATTTCAAATTAATTAAAATTTATTTCTTGATAAATTAGAAGATTAAGTACAAAATATCATCTTTTTACTTAGGTTTAATTAGACATTTTTAACTCTTAAACTAAGCAATTTTATTAATGTAAATCCTTAAATTAATTTTACAATAGCTAGAAAAAAATAAATAGTCACGTGTCCCTTTCACCAAATAGACGAAACGCTACTCCTCTACATAATCACGAGAGTAGTACGTGAGAAATTCCCTCCCAATACGTCGACGTGTTCCTTTCGGCAACGAGTCCCACCGCAAGTACACACCAATTACCCTTCGTCTCTCCCATAACGCTCGTAACGTCACCATCACCTTAAAAACCCAGCCTCCACGTTTCGCCTTCTCAAACCCCTCAAATGCCAGCCACGTGTCCCTCCCTCTCTCTTCTCCTGCCCCTCGAGATTTGCGCGACACACATACAGCGAGGCACCGCCGCGCCACGTGTTCTCCTCTTCGTCCCCTCACACCCCGCCACGTGGCCCCTCCGAACCTTCGATCAAACAGATGCTCCATTCTCCGCTCCTCGATGATAAGAAAGGATTTAGCGGTCCAACCTTCGGTAACGCTTCCCTTTTACGTGTCGCTAACCGCCATCCCCGCCTTCTCGTGTCGCGCCACGTCCCTCTGTGCTTCTTTTATTGAAGATCAAAAAAACAAAATAAATCACGTTCCACTGTGATACGAAGCTAACGTTAACATAAACATCAACAACAGCGATGGTTGAAGTCGAACGTTAACGTTAACATAAACAGTAACAATAGCGATGGTTGAAGTCGAAGAGATAGAGCTGGATTTGGCGTTGTCCATAGGGGGTAGTTTCGGGAAACACACGGTGGAGAAGTCCGCACCAGATTCCGAAGCGCGTGTTTCAAATTCGGATAGTAGCGATGGAATGCGCGTGGTGGCGGAGCAGTGCGACAAGCACGATATTCAGGCGTTAAGGAGAATGGAGGCGAAAAAGAATAGAGAGCAGAAGAGGGAGCGGGTGAGGGAACCGTCCGAGCCCGAATGGGAACAGGATTTTAAGAGGGAGAAAACAGAATGCGGGAACGGCGTTAGTGGCGCCTGGAATGCGACGACGACGCTGTTTCGCATGCACCAATTTGCGACGGTGCAGTACTTGCCATTGAATAGCGGCTTTCCGTTACTGTGTTGGGTCGGAGGGGAAAAGAATGTGGGTGGTGGAGTTGACGGCGTTAACGGCGGAAGAGGAGAAAATATCAAAGCCCAGTCGAATGGGTCATCCAGGTGCAGTTCTTCGGTGGTTTCGGATTACCAAAGCTCTTCTCGTGAAGGTAATTTTTTTTTTTCTGTATTTCTTGTTAATATATATATATATATGTGTGTGTGTGTCTGTGTGTTCATATTAGCTAATTTTATGATTTTTGAGCTCCTTTAAAAAAAAATAGTTTTTGAGCTTTTTGGTTCTTTGAATATTCAATGTAATTTATTTAACTGTATGATAAAAAAAATCATTTATTTGAAAGTTTTATAAAAGTAACTATTGTTCAATTGTTTGCATATATGATTTCAAAGGTTGAACATAATCAATAAAAGAAGAAACTTAATTTGACAATTATGTCCCATGATTTTGGAATTTGGAGTGGCAGTTTTTAGGATGTGGGTTCCCTGCACATTAAATCGAATCGTCGTTCAATTTTAACAGTGAATTTTAATTTTAAAAATATATATTCGAGGGTCATGAATCATATAGTCTCATGCAGCTTTAAGATAAATGCAGATCAACCTTATCCGAAATTTTGAATAGTATCAGTGTTTCATATCGCCTAATAATGTTACATCCGTCTCTGCCATCCCTTGTTGAAGTATTACTTGATCAAATTGCAACTCTTTTTCCCCAAAGATATTCGGAACATAAAAGTTACATTGAACTCCAATATAATTTAAGATTTTATAGGGAATGTTAATTTTTTGGTTTTGTTAGAAATTTCATGATGAGCTCCCCCTTCTTCCTTTTCTCTTTTCTAACCACCGACACAATCTTCTATCTCCAAATATAATTAATTCAAGTTGAGTCAGTGAATTCATTTTTTTTCATGATCCATTAATCCGTAAAACAAAATGTCATGGAAAAAGCAAATGTCCTACCATCAAATCAGGCACAATATTTCGTTTATCATATTGTAAGTCACATGTAGTGTTTAGCTAAATTTTTATGTTATTTAATTCTCAACTTGAATCTTGATTATCACCTTCCTTGGGACATACATATTTTCAACAAATATTTCAAATTTTTATGTTTTTCTCAGATGGAGGCAGCACAGACAGCCACAGCCATTCAGTTCATTCCTTGGCAGAACCAACCCAATTGAACACTTCCAAGGAAACGATAAGCATAGGAACCCAACATGAAGAAAGTGTTGTTTCTGCTTCACCTCACCTCATCATGAGACCAAAACAAGGAAACGCCACCACCACCACTAACACCACCCAAGAGATGATGAAGCACATTGCAAAGGAAAAAACTCAAGAACCAATAATATCGCCAATCATTGATCTCAAACCTTTGTCCAACGAAAATTTAACCAAAGTTGAAATAATGGGAAAGCCTCCAAAGCCTCTCTCTCAAACCTCTTCTTCACTCCCTCAAATGCCCTATGTGTTCACAACAGGGGACAACGGGAAAACGGTTAATGGGTTTCTCTACAGATACACAAAATCTGAGGTCAGCATTGTTTGTGTCTGCCATGGAATCACATTTTCACCTGCGGAGTTTGTGCAGCATGCAGGGGGCACTGAGACCACGCACCCTCTAAGGCACATCACAGTTATTCCTTCTGCATTTGGGTGATCTTAATTCCCCTTCTTTGTGTTAATTAGGCCTATTCTCAGTTCTGCGTCTTATAGCGTGTTTGGAAATACTTTGAGATGTAAGAAATCACGTTGAGACGTAAGAAATCATCATGTCGGGGATGTGGAAGTTATAATTATTAGGTGAAACCTAGCACTCTAAGATAGAGCTGCGGAAGAATTTGATTCGGGTGTCTACGTTATGTCATATGTCATATCTTTAATTTAGGCAGGGTATATATTTTGGTTACAGGAGTTTTTTGTTAACTATGCTAACTGCATTAACAAACAATTACTCTAATTCAGATTATTTTCTTATGTTTTGGACGGTTTGGCTTCTATTTTACAATATTATTATTAGTAGTAGTGAAAATACTGATACAACATTTCCTGGGTATTCACATTTTTATCACACTATCACAATTCTTTGAACTCAAGTTTATAGTTCTATGGGAACAATTGCTTTCACGAGATTTTGTTTTTTTACTTATACATGTATTCGATGTAAAAAAGATTTTGTCCCATAGATAAATTTTGTTTAGATGAATGGAAAATCTTATAATTAAAAAATAACAAAAATATATTGATACTAATTTAATTATTTTGTTAATTTTTATTGTTTTATGCCTATAATACATATAGTAAGTTAGGGACACTAGGGTCGGCCTTGGGGCAGGGTGAACAGGGCGTCCGCCTATGGCTCAAATTTTTTTGCACCGATAGCTTAAGTAAAAAATAAATAAATAAAATAAAAATAAAACATGTGTTAGGGACTTATTTTGTGTGTTAGGGATCCATTTTTTTCATCTCTTAGTTTTAATATTATTTGTATTTCAAAAAATTTGTGTGTTAAGGACCTATTTTTTCCATTCCTTAGTTTTAATATTATTTGTATTTCAAAAAATTTGTGTGTTATGGATCTATTTTTTTCACTTCATCCTGGGCCAAAGAATTGTCAGCAACGGCCCTGAGGGACACATACATTGATCTAGTTGTAATTTTAATTTGTAAGAGTTTACGTACGTAATTTAAATTTTCGTTAATCATAAAATTATATAATTAGAGTTTATATAAGTAATTTAAATTTTTGTTTATCATAAAATAAAATTATGTATTTCGTATAAATTTATAATACTTTTCTTTTACAAAAATATAATATAACATATTATTTTTTCCCATTAAATAAGTTTTCTGGTTCGGAAAATAGATTTTGTCTTCATAAACAAACAGATTTTGCCCCATAGAAAAATTTAGTATAGATAAATGTATAAAGTTATAATTAAGAGATAAAAAATGAATTAGAACTAATTTTATTGTTTTGTCCTAATTTTTACTATTTTACATTTATAATATCGAACACCTATAATAAGTTGCATACAGTTCCGTTCGTAACAAATGGAAATGTCCAGCAAGAGTGCTGGTTTTTTTACTGTTAGATCTAACTTCTTTCTCCTTCTAAGAAAATCTATATGGTGGAGATATCCTAGAGAAGAAGATGATTACAGTGCCTTGAGGAATACACCACAATGGATGTGGGTGTGTGCACTGTGTGAAGGAAAGAAAAAGAGTAAGAAATTGTGTACCTTTTTCCCTTTACTGTAACCATTATTTATAGTGTGCTTACCTTTGTGGCAGTTGTAGATTCTCCGATATTCCTGGTCGAAATCTTCAACCACTTAGCAGCACGATCTTTTGAAATGGTCAATGACCATGACCTTACTTTCGGTTGAGATTAGTGACGCATTACTCTTCAATGGGCCTTGCTTCTAAGCCCATTTACAGAATCCATAACAATTGTCCCCCCAGCCCGGTTGTCGAGGTCTCTTGATAATCAAGATGTATATAAGCCAAACCCTTCACAACGGTTCAGATGGATGTCCCACCCTGTAAGTCGCTTGTCAGTCCCCGGAGACTGAGATATCATTTATCTAACCTCTAGATAAATGACAAGATTCATCCCGGATGCCGAGGTATACCTCATCTCACCTCGGCCATCAGACCCTGAGGTTCAAGAGTCATACCTATTCCTTCGATTACCCCTATCGTGATGTTACCAAGTATGGCGTGATCACGTCATTTCCATATGAATAACACGAAAAGTCACTAACAAGTCGTCCTCAAGTCGTGTGCGTAACTATAGCATGATGTGCCTTTTTTGCCCCTACTATTGAACTTATTTGATCTTCTGCCCTTCGCGCGACGTTTCGCATTTGCCAACTGTACATTTATGTAGTTTCATGGGCTTGGCGGTTCACTGTTCTAGTTACCTTTTTTAAATTCTTCCCCTCTATTCATTTTTTTACTGCTATTATTCTAAACTCATTTGTGCCTTTTCTCTGCATTTGCGCTTCCTTTTACCCTACTGTTTGCCATCTTTAAATTCCTACAAGATTTTCCTTTTTCCAGGTATCTTCGCTAATATAGATTCTTTTATCTTGTTTACGATTTCCTTGTTCTTTCGTTTTTTACATGTTTTTCTATTGCATTTTCGTCTCTGTGCCATTCCTCATCTTTATTCCTTATCGAACTTGATCCATTCTTAAACTTTCCATTATCTTCATCGCCTGTTTCTGCAAAAACCTCTATACAAATTTTCTTCCCACACCAGTAATTTTGATTATAATGAAACTTACCCCAGAGGAAGAGGCGGAATTGCGCCAGACAATTCCTCCGTTAACTAGGTATTGACTCTTTGGAGTCGCCCTCACTGAGGAGGAGAAAGAGAAAATTGAACAAAAAAATCCCAGCCCCGTTCATGTACTTCTAGGGCCTCAAAGTCTAGGAAGTTATAGCCCAGAATTTTGACAAACCAAACCCCTTTAGGTAGTAGACCATTGAATGCTGGTGCCTCCGAGCCTAGCACTTGTGTGCGCAAATCCCATTTTGGTGGAAATGAGAACAGGTTTAACGTTAAATCTTCCACTAGATGTTTCTTGCCTCGATCTGTACCTCCTGAGACGCAGCCCCCACAATCACCCTCAAAACAAACAGATTCTCCCATAGAGTCTTCTTTTGAAACCCGGTTCGATACCTGTATGGATTGTGTTACCGAGAGTTCCTATTACATAAGTTCCGGCTTCGACTCTAAGGCGGAATCCATTCTAGGAAACTTTCGTCACAACCTGGTCCTTGTGCCAAGAGCCAAACCTCCTTGGCCAACGCCCTTTAAGGTGCCGAGTGACCTCCTTGCTATTGATGCCATAATTATCATCCTGGATGATCCTTCTCCGCCTCGGCTAACCGATACCTCTCCAGGTATATTGTTGCTTTACTGACTATGATTTTCTTTTACGTAGGTAATTATGGACCGAGTTTGTTGCCGAGTCCCATTCCGCCGAATCACATTCTAATCTCCCCCGTTCGACCTTAGTTGCTAAGTTTCCTTGGGTCACCCGTGAGGTGTTGGACACCTTTTCCGGTTTGGATCTGGAGAGCGTTGCTGCACTCCTTGTTGGTAACCAGAAGGGGTTTTGCATACAAGTGCCTGGCTCGGATTAGCAGATTTGTTCCTCCCAGGAAAGAGCACGAACACAACTTCTTTTATTTTTATAGGGACGTGATCACCCGCATGGGTGTTCGCTTCCCTTTTTCAGACTTTCAAATACAAGTGCTCAACCATTTAAGCCTAGCCCCCTCCCAACTTTGTCCCAATAGCTGGGGATTTATGTAAGCTTTTGAACTCTTCTGCCAAGGTCTAGGGGTTCCTTGTACACTTCGTCTCTTTTTTTATTACTTTACTATGCATACCGCTAGGACAGGTAGGGAACCCTCTAATAAGAAGGGATGGACTTCCATTCGAGGCCATTCCGATCGAAATCTTTTTTCAATTTATTCAGAGTCTTTTAAACATTTTAAGAACAAATTCTTCAAGGTTGTCGTCGAACTCGGCAAACAACCTTTCTTTCTGTCTTCGCTCGAGTCCTTGGATGTGGAGTGGAAGTTCCCCCTCTATTGGTCCCGCATCCATCACGACTTAGCCTCAGGCTCTTATCATTTTGAGGAATCGGACTTGTCAGATTCTGAAGCTTCATCGGTGTTAGTTTGAGAGGGAGCTGAATGAAGATCAAGTGAAGATTCATGCAAGGTTCAAGATGTGAATGTTTTGGCTTTCAACATGGATCAAGATTTGAAGAAGTGATGATCCAAGTTTTAGTTACATAATCGATTATTTGGACGGTTATAAAAAATTTTGAATGCATTTATGAACCATCAAAACTGACCACTCAGATTCTAAACAACTTCCAATGCTTTTAACTCATTTTCAACAGTTACATCTTTTGAGATTTTGACCACAGAACTGCCTAATTATCCTCTATAAATAGTTATAGTCAGCCTTAGGAAAATCTACACCAAACCTTTCTTCTATCTCTTAATCTAAACTATTTCTTGTTCAAACCATCATGGTTAAACCTTGGAAGCCTGGAGAATTATCTTCTCAAAATTTTAAGGCTGAGACCATGCTGAAGCTTCAAGAGGATATCAAGGCTAAATCATATGAAGCCTTAGAAAACATTAGGGAGAGACTGGATGTTATTAAAGAAAAGCAGAAAGAATAAAGAATCAGTAGCATGATAGAATTCATTAGATTTAGTTTTTGTCTGATCTGCTTTCTAGAATTAGGATTCACTAGATTTGGATTTTGCCAGATCTGCTATCTATATGTAATGTTTAGATTTAGTGTTTGTCTGATCTGCTTTCTAATTGTAATTCTTAGTTTACATCAATAAAAATCATATTTTCTGAGTACTCTGTTTTTTAGTCTCTATTTTCAGATCTCTAATGTACTTCTCCGTGTTTCTCAATGTGAATTATGCTTTCTAGTTATCTATTATCCGCTGTGCATTCAATTTTTGTCTTTAAAAAGCCAAATAGGGGGAGAAAAATTGAAAATCAAATGAAAACGAACATACTCTGCATCATATTCTGTTCATCCCTATTTTTCTAATCATTTTTAACAAAAATTTTAAGTGCATAAATTGAGAAATTTAGGGGGAGTTAAAACTTGAAATTACTTGCTATTGATGCATACATGACAGGAATGAATAATGAATGAAGCTCAGATATCTTTAACACTTGTTCTTGGAAAGAATTTTTTGAATTTTCAGGTGATAAGCAATGTGAAAGGGGGAGATTGCTTTTCAATGTAAAATTTGGCTTGTTTAAAGCCAAAAAGGGGGAGATTGTTAGTTTGAGGGGGAGTTGAATGAAGATCAAGTGAATATTCATGCAAGGTTCAAGATGTGAAGGTTTTGGCTTTCAACATGGATCAAGATTTGAAGAAGTGATGTTGTTGATTTAAATGTAAAAGGTTTGAAGGCATTGTGATGATCCAAGTTTTAGTTACATATCATTCATACATCATACAAGCATTGCATCACATAAGTTGTTAAGTAATTAATCTGAAACTAAGGGAAAAGCT
>PYAF01000818.1:10148-38609 GCA_007407185.1 Glycine tomentella
CTGTTAATTGGCTTGAAAGGTTTTGAGGTCCAAAGATGGATGGGAATGTTGCAGTCTGCAATAATGACAAGATAGAGGTTTGAGGAATGATTTTTGTTTTTGTGTACGGTGAGCTTAAGACGTGGTTGGCATGAGCTTGAAGAAGAAGAACATATGTTTAAGGACATGGAACTTGTTTCCCATTCTGAGATTGGTGGAAGGTTCTTAATCCAGCAAAACACATCAGGAAAGTTGTTAGCCATGGATCCAATGAAGCAACTTAATTAATATATATAACTCTCTCTCTCTCTAATTCGGTTGCATTCAGGTGGGGCTTAATTCACATATATTTGTAGACTCTTACATAATGCTATGTTATGCACTGAAATTAGCAAATACTCTTTCTAGTGGGGAAATAATAACTAAAAGAATGAACTGATTGGTACGATCATTAGTTTAATTAGCTCCATGGAGAAAAGCAAGATGAGATTGCTAATTATTGGATAAGAAAATAATTGCACCACATATATTATATAAAATGTCAAAAACGCATTGTGTACGTTATAAATAATATTATATTCGTCATATTTACATCATTTTTATCCTTGTTTATCTCAAAAAAGTGTAAATATAGAGAAAGTATATATATATATATATATATATATATATATATATATTAGTATGTAATTTTTTATTAGTTTATAAAAAATAGCTTGAGAGTAGTGATTTGTCATTTGCTAATAAAATATCATTTTGAATGTTTTTTTATCCACGTATATTAATTGTTAATGGTTGAAGATTATTATTATTATTATATGCTTTTAACGATGAAAGTTTGTTTAAAAAAAATATAGATTTAAGATGTGCTTGGAGGAATTTATTTATATCTTATTTTAACTTATTTTATGGCATACGTGTAAGTATTTAAGAAAACTTATAAAATTATAGTTTATGATTTGTTTATAAATAACTTCAACATATTTTAATAAAATTTTCAAAATAACTTATAAAAACAAATTACATTTTTATATGAAAATAATTTAACCTTATTTTTCTTTTCAATTATAAAAAAAATTACAAATAAAAACTTATATATATGATACACACTTTTAAGTGTTTAATTAAGCTATGTAAAAAGGCCTTACAGTGTTTCTTTAATGAACTATCGATCGGGAATGCTATATATGGAAATATACTTGAGTGAATATAGGCTCGATTACTCCATAGTACAGTCCAATAATTATTAGTAAACAAATTATACGTTTAATTCGTATCTATATATCTTTTGTTTTTGTTGATAATTGATGTAATTTCAATTTTAATTTACCAAAGAGAGTTAGCACTACAGCGAGCATCCGTTGCCTCATTAGTCATTAGTACTTATCACAGTCAACTTTTTGTTTGTAAAAGGACCACTGATTCATTTACGTAAATATATAATATACAATATATATGTATACAAAAATCATAGTAAGGTAAATGTAATGCTTCATGAATAAGAGATTCTGTTACAGATGAAGATACGTGTATGATAAAATGTTTGTTATTATTAGAGCTAGCTAACTGGTAAGTTGTTCATATTGGGTCTCATTAATTACCATCTTTTCACATGTTTTGTTGACATCGAGAATGACGACCCTACCGAGATAGATAAGGATATATAGTGATAACAAATTGAGATAGAAAGCTCTTTGCACAGGCAATTATGATTAAGAGAAAAATATCAAATCAGTTTGTCAGGCCGTAGCTCATTAGGCAGAGATAATTACATGCACGTAAAGAGAAAATTATTGAGTCACTAAAATTGGGATAGCGAGGAATTTGAGTAATTTGAACTAAGTCATAATTTAAATCTTATCGTTTCATTAACTATTGTTAAAAAATGTAGTTTTTGTTACTCTTTTAAATACCAGTATTATTCTACTAATAACCTGCCTTTATTTTTTTACATAAAGCCTTCTCTTAATGAAAATAGAATACTAATTAAATAATCGAGAAAAAAAAGATACAAATGGAGAACAAATTATTATGAAAAAATTACATTAGAAAATATAAATGTTTTAGCATTGAAAAATACAATTATAAACCAAAGAGGCCCTTAGTTGGTTAGTCTAATGTTTACGCCACCAAATTTTAGTTGATAACGTTTGAAAGTAATAGCTAGATGGTCTCTTTCAAAGAAATTTCTATCCATATTATTCAGGTTTCAAATTTTGTTTGAAAGAGGAATTTGGGATCTTGATAAGAATAAGACAGGGTGAATAAGTTCATTTAATTAAGATGGAACGTGCGAGTTTAACTTGAGTTACGTGTAAGGTTTCATAATCAAGTGTGTATATATATATATATATATATATATATATATATATATGTATGTATGTATTAGGTAGATTAAAGATATTAGCTATCAAATTTAATAAAATGTATATTTTTTTTTATCAAAAGTAAATTTTATTAATTTAACAGTTGAATTTAAAGTTTTCATAAAATAAATTAAACCCCACATTATTTCAAAAAGTAATTAATACTTTGTTACTACACTCTTAATTATATGCATAATGCATTATATTTTGTAATAAAAACTTTCTATTTACACATGTATGACCATTGGTGAACCTACAATGTGGCAAAGTACACCCTCATTTTCTAAAATCCACAACTATTTTTTTAAACAGAAAATTATAATAAAATCTTATAATTTTATATTTTATTTCATCTATATTTATATATATATATTTCTGATATATTCCTATACTTATATGTTTAAATCCATTCATTTTATTTTTTATAATTTATCCACATTGACTCAAATTCCAAATTTACACGCATTGATAGCGTAGATTAACTGACACGTACTTGTTTTAGATTAATCAAATGTCTCAAGTTTAAGTTCTAACTATGTAATTTCTTTAAATATTTAAAGGAAGAGTTTATTATCCATAATGGTTCCACAAGGCTTAAACAAAATTAAAAGATTATTTTTCATGGAGAATACATGTGGTCTATACCAAAAAAAGTTCCATCATTTTGTCAAAAAACTGCAAAAAGATAAAAGTATTTAAAAAAAATTAAATTCATTTATTTTTTAACACATTACTTATTTTTAAAACTACTTAATGTTGTTCACCCGTGACACATGTTAACTCAATATTACACAATCATTATCAAATTTAATTTCAGAACATTTAATATTTTTTCCATTAGCATATAGTCATTTTTATTGGAAAATACATTGATTACACATATTATACTGATTAAAGGATAAACATTATAGTTTATACACGCATTCAATTATATCCATTAATTATAAAGAAAATTTTCAATTGAGAATCGGAGTTAATAATTATCAAAATAATTCTTGCTTTTATTTATTATGTGTGATTCTTAATTATTTCCTAAATATATAAAAATGAATACCATCATATATTTTGAAGTAACTAAAAATATTTTCAATCCTAAGGTCCTACATGCTTGAACAAACGTCTTCATAAATCCTTGTAGAAAAAGTAAATAAGACACTACCAAAAAAAAAAATCACCACCACTACAAAAAGAAAAAAGGTATCCAAAAAGAGAGCTTACACTATTACCACCCTACACACTGTCTTTTTTTCACTTATTCCTTCTCAATCGGTAAAAGAACCAATGGCTATAGTAGACATCCCCGGCCGGACTCGATATTTTTTCAAATCTTCCCTCAAATCACTGTTAGTTTTCATTTTAAAACATTTTGTTTCTTGGTTTTGCTAGTGAACCTTGATTTCATATAGAAAAATAAGTTGATAAAAATAAAGACAAAGCAGTCCGATCGTTATAACTGTAACCAATGTGCAATAATAAAGAGGTGACTGAGAGCATACAATATCATTTGCATGATTGAACACATTTGAATTTGCCTAAAAAATATTTGCCACAAAATATACGTCTCATAAGAAGAATATAATGGAAGAATAATTACTTGATTCTTTATTGAATGTTGAAGGCGTTTTCCTCGATCCTTTTCCAGTTGATATGTTGAAGGCGTTTTCCTCACAGCTTTCTGTATTAGTCTTCTTCTTTCTCGTTTGAGGAAGCCGTAGGTATATAAACAAGTACATCCTACCTTTATTCTACCACACTGTATATTTCTTAGGCAAAGTATAGGCTTGCCAAACATAAAACAATATAGGGAAATTAACCAAGATAAAAGTGAACTTTTTTGTAAAAAAAAAAAAAAAAAACGTGTTTTTCCTTTAAACCAACAGAATAAATGAAAAGTAGATAGTAACCAACCAATCATGCATATCGCGCATAAGAAAGTTGAAGTAGTAAAAAAATTAAAATGACAGAAAAAATAATAAAATATAACTTATTTAAAAAAGATAATTATGAAATTTGATAAATATATTAAGAATAAAAATAAAATAAAAATATAAAAAAGTTAAAAATTAATTTTTTAAAAAATGTTATTTCAAGTAATATTTTAAAAAACGTTATAAACTACTAAAAAAAGCATTCATCAAACAATCAAAATAAACTTTTTAATTAGTAAAAAAACTTCAAAATTAATTAAAATATCTTGTTAAACTTAGTCAAAGTCACACCTTCCCTTCACACCCCATGCATCACCAAATTGATTTCACTTTATTTATTGAAATTATTCTTAAAATACTTTTTTATTCAATTTAGAGTTTTTTCTTTATTATTATTATTTTTATTTTTATCATATCAACATGACTTTAAAACAAAAGAGAGTATTTCCATTTAAAAAAGGTTTCATAAAATTAAAAGTTTCTGTTAATTAACATGATCGAAAGATATATTAGAAAATAAAGTTTATTTTTTAAAATAAGATTAACTAGTGTGAATTAATAATTTTTTACTTACATTTCGGTGAGGGGTGAGGAGTACCTCTAGGCGTAAAAAGTCCTTTACTTGATTTTTCCTTCTTAGTGGTCCTAGTCATCCCACGAGTTTAAATTATGAATTTTAAATTGGCATCGTGAAGATTTTTCTTCTTCTTCTTAGAAAATTAGCATCGTGAAGATTATTTATTTGTTTTCTTGATTAATATCGTGATGGTAACCATTTATCTAATGTGCTCGTCATTTTGTTTCGTCCCTAATTATCAGTCTTCCAATTTGGGTTATTTCTAGTGTACACACATCAACCTTCTGTGATGACAGCCTTTTACCTATTTCACTTAATTTGCCCATGTTCTCTGTCCACTCGTTTGATGTCTTCTAAGTGATAACTATCAGTTTCATTGAACTAATTGTGGTCATAACTCATAACTACCATCCTTGAGCTAACACAAAGAATAAAGAGATATTTAGGAAGTTACAATTGTGTGAAAGTAAGAAACATTCAATTGTAATATGCTTCAACAATAGTATGGCCAACAGTAGTGACAAATCTAGGACTTTGAGTCAATAGCAATAAAGAAAGAAGCTTATTTACAACTAGTGTTATCAGAACTAGTGTTATCAGAAATGAAAAATTGAAGAATAATATATAAGTTTAAATATAATAAACTAGAGGGAGGAAAAACAAAATAAAAAAAAATTCATGATAAAGAGATATAACTTATTAAATTTAGGAGGTACATTTGCATACCCTGAATTATAGAGACTCTTATATCTTTGAGAAAAAAATTCAATTAGAAAAAAAGAGATAATGACTATTTGAGATATGCCTTAGAATTGTTCGTTTTAACATTGGTATGAGTCTAATAATTTTATCTTGAAAGATGCTTAAAAAATTTGAGGGACTAAAGTGTTTATAAATTATTATTGACGTTGTCTGTTAAATAATATGAGACTTTAAGATATATCAGAACAATATCATTTAAACTACTCGTATTTGTGTTGAGAAAATTTATTTTCAATGAAAAGAAAATATATACATATAAGATAAAGTAATTGACATAACGAAAGGAAATAAAATGCAACAATATAAAAACTACTACTATATAAATGATATATACAACTCCTAGCACATGCATTAGATTGTGAATTAATTAAAATCTTGTATGGATGGTCAAAATTCAAAACTAAACCCCACACAATTTAGTGACACAGAATATAATGATCAGCGTTGTTCTTTTTTACAGAAAACGACGCGAACAAAGGAGTGAAAGGAAAGGAGATGGATGCATGTGGTATGAGCTCATCCAATTCCAAACATGTTGTGGACCAAAAGCGAAGTACCATGAACATGATGATCACGACGATTTTTCTCAGATTTTGGGACCGCTATGATATGAATTGCGACTACACTACCAACTCTTACGAACCGGGGTCATCATAAAACCATTACCATTTACCACTCTTTTGGACGTTAATGTAGCTTGAATCTTATATCCAGAACCAGGTCCTGTTTAAATTTCCTTTTTAAAATGTTTCTGATAAATTTCTCTTGCAAGTGTCTCAGAACCCAGTTAGCTCCTTCCTCACCACGTGACACTTAAGTGAAACTTGGAGATGCCAGCAGGTTTATGCATGTCAACCAGGGTCTCAGTCTCTCAGGGCAATATTAATTTTAAAAATAACATTTTTTTTATACATATTCATCAGTGCACGAGGAGGAGGGATAGTATGTATCACACTTTTTAATTCACTTTCTATTGTTTTCTGTTAGTTGAAATTCAAATATCCCTCACTAATTTTAGACTGAAACATTAATATTTCACCCAAACAAAATTGAGGATGAAACTTTCTTTTTTGTGTGATCATAAAAGTTTTCTTCTAAATATATAATGTGGATACATATTTATTGAGATTGAAACCTAACAAATGATAAATGAGACTCAATTATTTAGTGAGACATACATGAATTTCACAAAATATTTTCCTATATGGGTTACTAGCATTTCTTTTAATATTAATTTTTTATTATTGTCTTCTTTTTAAAAAGTTGGCATTCTTTTTAAAAATGACTTTTTTGAGATATTGAACAATTTCAAAAATAATAATAAAATTAAGTTATATAGTGTATTAAAAAGAATAAGGTAAAATGTGTTGTAAATTTCTCAAGATTTTAGTCAAAATTAGTTTCAGTCTCCTCTATTAAAAATGTGTTTTAATTCTCATATTTTTAAAAATATGGTGAATTTCATTTTAAATCTTGTACAGTACTTTAATTTTGACTTAATTAAATTCAACATATTTCAGAAACACGGGAACCAAAACCACCATTTTTAGAATGCAAGACTATAAGATCTTAATGACGTAAAACACAATTTACCCGTGAGAATATTGAAGCTAGTAGTATTGCTTTTCAGTTTGCATGTTTCCTACGGCACATTGTTGTGTGTGGAAGTGGAAGCTAGAAAACAAAGGCAGCAGAAGAAGTATGGTCCTACAAAGTGTAGTAGTGAAGAAGAAATAGCCGTTGGTGGTGGAGAGGCGCGGGTTTGCAATAAAAGAAGAGCGCGCCATGATCCTAAAATAAACCCTGTCAACAAAAACAAGTATGCTTCATGAATAGTTACAATTTACAAGGAAAACTAGCCGTTACTCACTTTTTTATTTGTAACAAATTCTGAACGCTGCATGTTCATTCTCTCTCTCACGCTCGCAACCCGCGCGCGCACCTACACTTCTTTTATGTCATCACGTTCTCCTTCTCAGTCTCCCTCTCCTCACTACAAAAACCATTCTTCAACTTGCAACACACACACACACACACACACACTCACTCACACACTGTTTTTTTTGTTCCACTAAATCAAAACCTCTTATCTCTTACTCTCATTACATTTTTTCTTTTGATTTTCGTTATGGCAGTAGCAGTGGAGAAAACCAACCTCACTTCACAATCACAATGCTTCAACCGTGTTTCTGACAAGAAGAAAGAAAGATGGAAGACACACATGAACAACGTTAACCCATATTGTTTTTTGTTTCTCTTATGTGTGTGGAGCCTTGTTGTGCTCCCCTCATGCGTGAGGCCAGTTTTGTGCGAAGATGAAGGTTGGGATGGAGTGGTTGTGACAGCATCAAACCTCTTAGCACTTGAAGCTTTCAAGCAAGAGTTGGTTGACCCAGAAGGGTTCTTGCGGAGCTGGAATGACAGTGGCTTTGGAGCTTGTTCCGGAGGTTGGGTTGGAATCAAGTGTGCTCAGGGACAGGTTATTGTGATCCAGCTTCCTTGGAAGGGTTTGAGGGGTCGAATCACCGACAAAATTGGCCAACTTCAAGGCCTTAGGAAGCTTAGTCTTCATGATAACCAAATTGGTGGTTCAATCCCTTCAACTATCGGACTTCTTCCCAACCTTAGAGGGGTTCAGTTATTCAACAATAGGCTTACAGGTTCCATACCTCTTTCTTTAGGTTTCTGTCCTTTGCTTCAGTCTCTTGACCTCAGCAACAACTTGCTCACAGGAACAATCCCTTATAGTCTTGCTAATTCCACTAAGCTTTATTGGCTTAACTTGAGTTTCAACTCCTTCTCTGGTCCTTTACCAACTAGCCTAACTCACTCATTTTCTCTCACTTTTCTTTCTCTTCAAAATAACAATCTTTCTGGCTCCCTTCCTAACTCATGGGGTGGGAATTCCAAGAATGGCTTCTTTAGGCTTCAAAATTTGATCCTAGATCATAACTTTTTCACTGGTAACGTTCCTGCTTCTTTGGGTAGCTTAAGAGAGCTCAATGAGATTTCCCTTAGTCATAATAAGTTTAGTGGATCTATACCAAATGAAATAGGAACCCTTTCTAGGCTTAAGACACTTGACATTTCTAATAATGCCTTGAATGGGAACTTGCCTGCTACCCTCTCTAATTTATCCTCACTTACACTGCTGAATGCAGAGAACAACCTCCTTGACAATCAAATCCCTGAAAGTTTAGGTAGATTGCGTAATCTTTCTGTTCTGATTTTGAGTAGAAACCAATTTAGTGGACATATTCCTTCAAGCATTGCAAACATTTCCTCGCTCAGGCAGCTTGATTTGTCACTGAATAATTTCAGCGGAGAAATTCCAGTCTCCTTTGACAGTCAGCACAGTCTAAATCTCTTCAATGTTTCCTACAATAGCCTCTCAGGTTCTGTTCCCTCTCTGCTTGCCAAGAAATTTAACTCAAGCTCATTTGTGGGAAATATTCAACTATGTGGGTACAGTGCTTCAACCCCATGTCTTTCCCAAGCTCCATCACAAGGAGTGCTTGCCCCATCTCCTGAAGTGTCAAAACATCACCATCATAGGAAGCTAAGCACCAAAGACATAATTCTCATAGTAGCAGGAGTTCTCCTCGTAGTCCTGATTATACTTTGTTGTGTCCTGCTTTTCTGCCTGATCAGAAAGAGATCAACATTGAAGGCTGGGAACGGCCGAGCCACCATGGAGGGGAGAGCGGCCACTATGAGGACAGAAAAAGGAGTCCCTCCAGTTGCTGGTGGTGATGTTGAAGAAGGTGGGGAGGCTGGAGGGAAACTAGTCCATTTTGATGGACCAATGGCTTTTACAGCTGATGATCTCTTGTGTGCAACAGCTGAGATCATGGGAAAGAGCACCTATGGAACTGTTTATAAGGCTATTTTGGAGGATGGAAGTCAAGTTGCAGTAAAGAGATTGAGGGAAAAGATCACTAAAGGTCATAGAGAATTTGAATCAGAAGTCAATGTTCTAGGAAAAATTAGACACCCCAATGTTTTGGCTCTGAGGGCCTATTACTTGGGACCCAAAGGGGAAAAGCTTCTGGTTTTTGATTACATGTCTAAAGGAAGTCTTGCTTCTTTCCTACATGGTAAGTTTGGTGTGCTGTTCTTTCTTTAAGTGTTGTGTGTGCTGTTCTTTAATTAGAATTGGAGTTTTACCTTAGTAATCTGTATAAATCTAATTGGAGAACAGTACAAACAAAAACACCTAAGGAACACTATAGCACCTAAGGAACAACACGTTAGTTTTAATATAGCTTATCAATAAGTGAAGTATTTTCTTTTTCATCTTGATGCAGGTGGTGGAACTGAAACATTCATTGATTGGCCAACAAGGATGAAAATAGCACAAGACATGGCCCGTGGCTTGTTCTGCCTTCATTCCCAGGAGAACATCATACATGGGAACCTCACATCCAGCAATGTGTTGCTTGATGAAAATACAAATGCTAAAATTGCAGATTTTGGTCTTTCTCGGTTGATGTCAACTGCTGCTAATTCCAACGTGATAGCTACAGCTGGAGCATTGGGATACCGGGCACCTGAGCTCTCAAAGCTCAAGAAAGCAAACACTAAAACTGATATCTACAGTCTTGGTGTTATCTTGTTAGAACTTCTAACGAGGAAATCACCTGGGGTGTCTATGAGTGGACTAGATTTGCCTCAGTGGGTTGCCTCAATTGTCAAAGAGGAGTGGACAAATGAGGTTTTTGATGCAGACTTGATGAGAGATGCATTGACAGTTGGCGACGAGTTGCTAAACACGTTGAAGCTCGCTTTGCACTGTGTTGATCCTTCTCCATCAGCACGACCAGAAGTTCATCAAATTCTCCAGCAGCTGGAAGAGATTAGACCAGAGAGATCAGTCACAGCCAGTCCAGGGGACGATATCGTATAGCACAAATTTTGCATTGATTTTTTTGTGCCAAATGTAGTAGGCCTACTATATATATGTTCTATGATTCTTTCATTCTTATATTAATTTTTCCTGTTTGAATGCTTGAATTTGTATATACTCATACTACAATAAGGTGTAGTTCTGTTTAATTTTGCCTCTACCTCAAAGCTGGTGTGTAATTCTGTTTCCTCCAAGGCACATAATAGTTGAAATAGTTTCTCTCTCAGGAGCATTCATTGTTTATTCTGCAAGATTGTCTTTTACGGCTGCTATTTTCTATGCATGCCTGCCCATAAATGCATTATGAAGAATTGTAACGGCTGTGTTTTTGGACTTCTTCAAAAAGTTTATGTTATTGCTAGGTGTATATATCAACATGTTTTAAAGATTTTCAAACAATCAGGTTTTAGATGTGGGTTTGCATGTATGAGATTGGATCTAGTGGGCTTGATGTAGTATAAAATATAAATTGTCCAATCTGCACCCTCTATATGTCCAAATAATGGGCCTTATGGAACTTAATTTTTGAATTACAAACTAAAGTAATTTTTCTGAATAAAGATTTACAAATTACAACATACATGTGAAGTCATCATCTTTAATTGCCAATTCTTTCAAGTTTACTACTATTATTTTCCTGCAAGCATTCCACATTCACATCTGATAACTATGACAGCATCTTCCAAGATAATGACTTCCAAGTTCCAACACTGGCTCTGTACATTAGAACTAATTTTATATAATTTATCTATTGTGATTGAAATATAAAAATACGAATCACATCTTGAATTAAAATCTCTAACAACTGGAACAAATAAGAGGCCCAGAAAAAAGGGATAAATAACGGATAACAAGAAAGAAAGAAAAAAAAACCCAACATAATTCCAACTTCAAAATTCACTCAATAAAAAGTTTAACATGCATACATAACCAATAATGATAATAAAAGAAATCAGTTTTATAGCATTAATTTGGCAGGCTCTGCTTGTATGCAAATGGCACAACCTTACCCTCAAGATTGCAAAACACATATGAGTAACAGATGCAATGTGAATCAATAAAAAGTATTGTTGCATTATTGATGACACAACCTTACTCTCATAGAAAATGCATTGTTGATGGCTAGCATTGTTGCATGGTATTCATACAGTTTATTCTGCAACATAGAGAAAATACAACTCATCAACACTTCTGTTCAAAATCACGGATTATAAAAAGTTATTATCCAAATGTTACAAGCTTAAGAAGATCTGTCATTGTGAAAGTCTCTTATGCACATTAATATTACAAGCCTAAGAATGTTATCCAAATGTGTGAGGTTTTGATATTTAACTTTTTATAATGTGCTTTGATTTAATAGTTGCAGATTGCCTCATCATGTCAGTTACTCGTATTCTCCCATAAATAAATAAGGCTTCTTCTGTCTCAATTTATTTTACTTCTAAAGCAACAATTTCTTTGCACTTTGTGCTTGAGTCTCGATGACTGTGTACCCTTTGGATCAGATTGTAGTCTAATCTGGTGGTGGATCCCAATCTGATCTGATCACCTTAAGAGTATTATGCACACTGTAACACTGACGTGGAGGTTAACCATGGATCGAGATCCTCGGGGACAACGTCTTCATACGCTCAACTGGCCTCGATCCCTGAATATCAAAGAGGGGAGAATAGGCAGGTTGCAATAAAAGGCCATCCCCTTGACCTAGGATGGTAGGTTAAGCAATACACTTGACTGGATACTCCCGACTAGGTCGCCTTGACATACGACAAAGTCTTTTTCTAAAACAATTTTATACATTGAAATTTGGAAATATGTATTGAAATTCACAACAATACTTTTCTAACTTATATCCAAATATAAGGTCAGCCTAAAAGCCCAAATTAGAGGATGCAAAGAATTCTATCGTTAAATAAAGCACATCAGTCAAAAAAGAAAACATACATACACAATCAACTGATCAAGTATAACAATATTTCAGATATTCTTAGCGACTAGAAGGTTTGTATTGAATTTGCAAAATTTAATATGAATACTACTGGTTCTATTTATTTTATAAACTGGTATTAGTAATAAAACTTCAAAATGGAGAATATTTGAGAAAAAAAAAATCCAACAAATGATAGTGTGATAACCGAAGGGGAATATCTTTCAACCACTGCCTGACCGCCACCACTGCCAACAACCTAGTATCAACCGAAACCACATATACAAACAATCTTCAGACAAACACTTCTAAGTTGGTGCTGAAGAGACAATATCTCATGGGTAGATCAAAGAGTGCTACCAATAACAAATTCGAGATCATTTTACTAACAAACAGTTATATGTGCATTGGATGTTCTAGCCTAGTACATTACTTTATGAGCAAGTCTTTTAATTATTCAATATTGACATGTTCTTTATATATATAACATTGATGAAAAAGAGTTAGAATTAAAAAAAAAAAAAGTTTTCTAGATCATTTCTACATTAGTTTTTGTTACAGTTGATTTAGAAAGTAACTTTTAAAATTGATTGACGTACACAAACAAACAAAAATCGAAAATAACTGATGTTAAAAGTATTTTTTCACTAGTGTCTGTGTGTCACCATTAGTGCTTCTATGCCTATAGCGTTAGAAATTGTGCTAATGGTCCTGACTCGAGTAACCAATATTTCAATTTAATTTCTACAGTTCAATTCAAGTTTAGCTTGATTGAGCTAGCCCTTCAATTCTAGGCATGTATATTCCACAAACGTGTTGATTTTCTCCCCGTTGTGGTACCAATTAATTAATTAGGTACTCTGTTGTCCCTAGGGACATTGGATGCCCATTAGATGGTGCATATACACACCAAAGTTTATACAGCATTATAGTGACTTTCGACGTCCTCTCACTCCGAGGTCCACATATATCCTATCCATGGAGATTGTAAAGACTAATGAACTTGTGAAGACTATCATCGAAACCCACTATGGAAGCCCATAAAATGGTCATGCATGCATGATCACCAAAAGTTTATACAGCATTATAGCGACATACGACCTCACTCCCAGATCCAAATGCTCTGTTGAACTTCTAAAGCTACCTCTGAACCCTATTATGGTAGCTTCATGAGGGTAACATGACTTTTAGCGACTTATAAAACAACATATCATTGAGCGTGATATTTAAGAAGGCCCCATTTTGACACAAAAGAACATGATGGATTTGTCTTTAATTTCGTTTACTAACCTTGATAATTATTTTGGTCAGAGAGAAAATATTGACGTGCGCTGGAATCAAAAGTTAGATAATAATTAAAGAGATAAAGGATTATATAGTAAAAAAATTTATATCTTCATTTAATTAAAATTCATCATAAATTTATTGATTTTTATAATAATTATTTTAAAAATCATATTAACAATGATTTGTAATTGGATAATAATGTAAAAATATTTTATACTTTCTGTGGATGACCATTTAACTCATAATTAATTGAATTTTTATATAATAGACACTTAATATCTTTTCAATCCCATAGCATTTTCTTCCCATCTTAATTTCGTCTTCTTTTTCCATTATATTTACATCAATTAATTATTACATCTGTTGCTTTTTTTTTTGGGTTTGTCAAATGGACCCCAAATGAAAATGGAATTAAACGATCTCATTTTCAATAACAAATTTAAACATTTGTCTTATTATGAATTCTATCCATTAATATGATGATTATTACATTTAATACATCATTTTTAACTTCTGTTTCATATCATTTATGTATAAAATTAAAACTTTATAATTGTTAATTAAAATTATAGTAAAATACATAAATATATGTAATAAAATCCTAAAATATTAAAATCTGAATAACTATTTTTTAATTAATTATAATGAAAACTATATTCTTTATTCACTTTCAGGTAAATAGTCGTTATAAAAACTTTAGGTAAATAGCTTTCATTTATTTTAAATTTAGAAAAATCAATTCTGATTTTTTTAATTGATTGAAATATATAAAAGTTAACTTTGGATAAATAGTTCTCATTTTACATTTAACTTTACAATCCTATTGTTGTTACGTATCAACAAATACACATACAAAAAAAAATGTATCGATGTATATCTATAACATATCTTAACATGCAAGATGACAAAAAAATATTATTATTTGTTAAATAACTCTTGAAATTAATAGTCATAGGCGGATTAAAGTTCATATTTTTGAACTACAAACAATTGTCTACTGCAAGTCTAAGTGACAGGAAATTATATATAACTGTAATTTTAATTTTTATAATTTTATTACATATATTTATGTATTTTAGTATAATTTTAATTATAAAATTTTAATTTTATATATAAATAATATGAAAGATTATATACATTAAATATAATAGTTACAACATTAATGATACAATTTAGAATAAGATAATTTTTTAAATTCTATTATTCAATGAAGATTGGATTATTTAACCCCATTTTCATTTGGAATCAATTAGACAATTTTTTTATATTCTTACTATATCCCTTTTCTTCTTCCAACTTTATACACTCAAAATGAAGTGTACGTTCCTAATAATTAAATTAAGAATTTTGACCCCTTAATTTATAACGAACCATGAAAATGAAGCCACAAATAAAGCCATTATTTATAAATTGCACGTTCTCGCTAGCGACATGTGGTGTAGTTCCTATTTTTGCCCTTTCTTAAGAATCTGATCGATGAGTCAGTAACAAACTCTACCAACTTGTCTAATGAACTGTCATGATTTATAGTTAACCTATCAAATCTCAATTTGGTTTCTCTTATCTCTTTTTATATTAAAACTCTACATATGATCTTTTGTTTAATACGCTTTCGTTCTCAGGTCTAACGGTTTGTCTGACAACCAACAAAAACTAATGTCTAGCTGTTGTCATCAAACTCACATTTAGCCATCATTCATCAATCAACCCTTTTAGACACAACATTCAGACGACTAGACCTTCTTATACTCAGATTAGTTGGGATAACTTACTATTAGAGGAAGCATATATTGCATCATTCCTTGTGATTTAAGATTTATATATTAATACACGGGATAGCTAGGAACACTAAATCGTAGAACAGTCCAAGCTTGCTATTTGTTTCCACATTTTACTCGAGAAGGAGCTTTCAGATGTCAAAGTAGTGACCTTTGGAAGATCCTCATGAGGCTCCACATGCAGTACGTAGCGGATTTAGCTTGTAGGTACAAAAAAAAACTTATGGAATTTTGTGTTATATATTTTCAGAAAGCACATGGTCCATATTGCTTGGTCTAGCAATTTTTTAAAAAGAAAAAAGACTGTATATTTATATTAATAAAATAATTTTATTGATTTTTATAATAATCTTAAATATTGTATCGATAATAATTTTTATTAATTGATAGTGTAACTTTTTTATACCAACAAACACCATCATGAAACTTTTTTTAAGTGTTTATATATCAATTTGTTAAAAGTCATATTAATTTTATTTTACGCATGGATAATATATAAGATCAGCAAAGAATTACATGCACAAGAATGTCATACTCAAAGATACGTACTTGGCTGTACCAGGCACACATCATTTAAGAATGTTAGATAAAATTATATGCATGATTATAATAAAAAAAAGATCATTAGAGTATTTAAAGCGTTTTGTTTTTAATTAACAAAGAGAACAGTATTATTAGGCGCTTTGTCCCGCAATCAATCACCTAAATAAGAAAAAGAAGAAAAAAAAGTCAAATTGGACAAATGCAAAAGTGGCACGATCTTTGTTTTGAACTCTTTAATTAGCAACAAATTATATTCTTCTGCACAAATCACAAGAATACCGGTTTACACTAAATTATATGCAGTTTTCTGCAGGTAATTAATTTTCAAGAATTTAAGGCGGTTGGTAATTTTCAATGGCTATGACTTGCAAAGGAAACAATAAAGTTAAAATGCTTTTTGTTTTGGCCTTTTTGGATTGTTATACTTTTTGCTAAAACGGAAATGGTTATATGAATGGTAGATAAATTATTACGTAGTCCAAAATTGTTATAGTCTTAATCAGTCTTCAAACAATATATAGTATAGTTTTATTAACTATTTTTTTATAAATTAAAATTTCAATTATATGTCACATAAAAATGAATTAGGACCATAAATATATAAAAAGATTTTTATTTAATATCCTTAAGACACTAATTAACATTTGTCATATAATTATGTTTGGAAAAATTTATAACAAATATTATTAATATAATACTCTCTAACACTTTTTTCCTAACACATTATATAATTAATTTAAATTTATTAAAAATTATAAAATTATGAGAGAAATGTGTTGTTAATCTTTCTCAAAATTTATTTTCAACCTCTAACCGCAGACTTCTGAAATAAGCATTCATGCACTTAATTAACTAGCGGGTGCAACAACTCCTATGGGTTTGAACCAAGTTAAGTTTCCCTTTGGGTTCTGACCTCAACGAAATTAACCTAATATGCCAAACCTCAAAGGAATCTCTCTCCCCCACCTCTCATCCACCCTATAAAAGCACCCTCTCCCACTCTTAATTGCATTGCAACCTTAACCTTCAGCATTCACGCCTTAACCTTCAGCATTCACACTAAGGTGTTCCTTGCTCGCCAAAAGATCATGGAGCCTGTCAAAACCATTCACAACAATGTCAAATACTCCTCCATCTTCTTAGCCATCTTTGTTCTGATCTTAGCTTCAGCATTGTCTTCAGCAAATGCCAAAATTCACGAGCACGAGTTTGTTGTACGTTCTCTCACTCTCTTTCTCTTAATTTCTCGGGGTCCATTTTATTCTTGTTTTTTAACTCTTTTCCATTAGATAATAATTACCTAGCTGCTGATTGTAATGGAATAGGTTGAAGCAACTCCAGTGAAGAGGCTGTGCAAAACCCACAACAGCATCACCGTGAATGGGCAATACCCGGGCCCAACGTTGGAAATTAACAATGGAGACACTTTGGTCGTCAAAGTCACTAACAAAGCTCGTTACAATGTGACCATTCATTGGTATAATATCAAGCTAGCTTCTTAACTTCATTTTAGATGATGAAGACCCTTTGACTTAATTTTACACATCTCCTTACCACGATTTATAGACATATATATAGATATTACACTCTTACGAAAAACGTTTTTCTCACGTTATAATTATACTACTCGATCCCTACACTCTTTATATTAAAATGGAAAGAGTCTCTCTCTACCATGTGAAGAATAATATAAAAACATAAACATATATACACTTTTTACTTCTTGACATTCTAGTTTTTTTTACCTTTCTTTCTTTCTCATGATATTTATTATTTATTCTCTCTTCTATTCTCATTTATCTATCTCACAATGTGTGTACGTTCCATTAGAATGTGAAAATGAAAAACATTCACCAGCATAATGTAAAAAAAAAAATTATTTCTCATAATCCTATATATATACATACCACATAATACGTACGAACGTAAGTGATACTATCATGAAAGTTTAAAACCAAAGAGTTCTTGAATGGCTTTCTTTTCAGGATGAATACATATATTAATGGATAGTGGTTTTTATTGCTCATTGTTTCTTTCTATTATGTACTTAGGCACGGTGTTAGGCAAATGAGAACAGGTTGGGCAGATGGACCAGAATTTGTGACTCAGTGCCCGATTCGTCCTGGAGGAAGTTACACCTACCGTTTTACCGTTCAAGGACAAGAAGGCACACTTTGGTGGCACGCTCATAGCTCATGGTTAAGGGCCACCGTTTATGGTGCTTTAATCATTCGTCCTAGGGAAGGAGAACCCTACCCTTTCCCCAAGCCTAAGCACGAGACACCCATTCTTCTTGGTATTTTAATTTCCTTCTTAATTTACTCATGCATATGTATTATTTGTAATTATAGCATTCATGATAACATGGAGGCAACTATCTAAAAAAGAATTGAGATTATTTAAAAACTAATAAGTGATTGTGATAGTTGTAATTAATTAATACTATTGAAGCAAAGAGACAATATATATAGAAATTGTGGTTTTTTGTTGTTTAATTTGCTTTTGGACAAAGATTAAACGGTGAAAGTGATAATGGTGATGATTTAGGGGAATGGTGGGACGCAAACCCTATTGATGTTGTGAGGCAGGCCACACGATCTGGGGGAGCCCCAAACGTGTCTGATGCATACACTATCAATGGTCAACCTGGTGATCTTTACAAGTGCTCTAGCAAAGGTTTGATTAATTGCTTCTTAATTTCGATTGCATGCATTAATTGAACATGTCACATGTCTTGTTTTAATAAATTTATTTTGCAAAATATTTGACATAATTAAAACAGGATATGCAGTCATAAACGACATTTGATATGAAATTATTAAAGATGTCAATTATTTATGAAACAAGTCAACAATAGGTTGCCTTTTGGTACAGCGTCTATTTCATTGCCTTTCTACTTTTTGTTCTCTTTTGAAGACAAAAGTGTCCTCCCCACCAAATAAAAAGAAAAAAAAATACAGAAGACTTTTAAGTAAAAATATGGTTTATAAATTGCAACTTTAAGCAAGAATTTTTTAAAATATAATTTGATTTTTTTCCCATAAATTAGAAAGTAAAAGCTCACACTTTTTCTTAAAAATAATTATATTATAAAATTTTCTATTTTAAAAATAAAAAAAAACCCAGTGAAATGACTTAAAGCGAAGAGATTTTATACATGAAACCTGCTTTTAATGATTTTATGCAACCAACAAGGTTGCCTGCAAGTCAATAACAAAAGAGCAGAAGCTGATGGAAAAAAGGCATTTAAAAACATAAAGTTAATCAAACTTTTCATTTCTTTAATTTAGATGACGTATCATTTTAATTTCTTAAATTTTCTTAAAATATTAATTTTATTTATTTTTCAACATAAATTTTTTTTATATATTCAACAAATTAATCAGAAAATATAATAAATATAATTTTAAAATAATTATTGTAAAAAAAAATTTTTACTAAAAATATTAATTTGTAAAAAATATTTACACTGGATAAATTATTTACTATTCTTTTTTTACTTCACATGGATTCCTTCTTAAAACTTTCATTTTTTTTTACTCAAAAATCTTTAAATAAATCCAATAAATTGTTTTACCCTTTTGGTTTCATGTAGACACCACCATTGTTCCAATACCTGCCGGCGAGACCAACCTTCTTCGTGTCATCAATGCTGCACTAAATCAACCTCTCTTCTTCACCGTCGCAAACCATAAACTCACAGTGGTTGGTGCCGACGCCTCCTACCTCAAACCCTTCACCACCAAAGTCCTCATGCTGGGCCCTGGTCAAACCACAGACGTCT
The DNA here is from genome assembly GCA_007407185.1 of Glycine tomentella. Classification (NCBI taxonomy): domain Eukaryota; kingdom Viridiplantae; phylum Streptophyta; class Magnoliopsida; order Fabales; family Fabaceae; genus Glycine; species Glycine tomentella. The sequence goes on from PYAF01000818.1 coordinate 29,983, forward strand.
TAATCACCGGCGACCAGCCACCTTCCCGCTACTACATGGCGGCGCGTGCGTACCAATCAGCCCAAAACGCCGCCTTCGACAACACCACCACAACCGCCATACTCGAATACAAATCACCCAATCACCACAATAAGCATTCTCACCATCATGCCAAAGGAGTGAAGAACAAAACCAAACCTATAATGCCTCCACTCCCTGCTTACAACGACACAAACACAGTCACTGCCTTCAGCAAAAGCTTCAGGAGCCCTAGAAAAGTTGAAGTCCCCACTGAAATTGACCAGAGCCTCTTCTTCACTGTGGGTTTAGGTATCAAGAAGTGCCCCAAAAACTTCGGACCAAAGAGGTGTCAGGTATTGGACTATTCACCTAATTCTATTATCATGCATCAATTTAAATTGCATGTGCATATCTTATCTTAAGATTTCAATAAATGTCTCATATAAGAAAAATTACTTATTTGATCTTTATAGTACTTACAAAATTTTTACATTTTAATCCATACTCTTAAAAACTATTTTTTTTTAATAAAAGGAGTCTAGTTAAATTAATTGAATAGGATATAAATTGATGATATATGTTTTCAATTTTTAAGGATTAAAAAAAACTCATCTTTTTCATTTCCTATGTAAGCATTTTCAAATCTCTTATGTTCCTACTTTGTATATCAGGGACCCATTAATGGGACGAGGTTCACTGCGAGCATGAACAACGTGTCTTTTGTTCTCCCCAACAACCTGTCCATCTTGCAGGCTCACTACCTCGGAATCCCCGGAGTGTTCACCACTGATTTTCCGGGGAAGCCGCCGGTGAAGTTTGATTACACCGGCAACGTGAGTCGTTCGCTGTGGCAACCTATTCCCGGGACAAAGGCACACAAGTTGAAGTTTGGGTCGAGGGTGCAGATTGTGTTGCAGGATACTAGCATTGTCACTCCTGAGAACCACCCTATCCATCTTCATGGGTACGATTTCTACATTGTTGCAGAGGGTTTCGGGAACTTCAACCCAAAGAAAGATACGGCGAAATTCAACCTTGTTGATCCACCTTTGAGAAACACAGTGGCTGTGCCTGTAAATGGATGGGCAGTTATTCGATTTGTGGCTGATAACCCAGGTAAATAAAAAGGATCTTGTTAATCTGTGTTCTTGAGGCATTAGTTAAGAAATTAAAAATAGAAAATATTTATTATGTAAGATGAGAGCGTAAAAAATTATGAGCAACACATGTTTGCTTATTTGAATAATTTTTTTTTTAATCTTTTAATCAATAATCTAAAAACATAGACTAACATTTATCAAGTAAATGTTCACTATTGAGTTTTAATTAGATAACACTCCACAAATATTATTTATTTATGAATATATACTTTCTTTCCAATTTTCATTTGTATAATGTCCTTTTTATAAAAAGAAAAAAAGAAGAACACTCAATCATTTGATGGGTGTGTTAATTGTTAATTGTAGGTGCCTGGCTTTTGCATTGTCACTTGGACGTTCACATTGGATGGGGTTTGGCTACGGTGTTGTTGGTGGAGAATGGAGTTGGGAAGTTGCAATCCGTAGAGCCTCCTCCTGTGGATCTTCCTCTTTGTTAGGATATCATTTCAAAATAATCGTTGGCCCCCAACAATCGGAGTTTTGCAGTTTTTCTTAGTTTGGAAGCTGGTTGATGCTTCCCTGCATTAATTTTGGGAGGGTTTTTTGTTTTGCTTCATTGCTTTGTTTTAATCGTACGTTCTCTGTCTAGAGAGATAAATTGGGTTTGGAACCTAGGAGAGGTGGTGATGATGGGGTTTCAACGCAACTATACCATCTGAATAGTCATAGCCCAACTAGTTAAATTGATGTTATTTTCCCCCCATAGTTCATGTTACAAACAGATTGCAAGTTTTGAATATCAATATATCAGCTGGATTTTTTTTTTGGGGTTGCAACTCTTGGTCTCTTGAATATAAATATGTTGACATGTATTAGGTTTGAAATTCCCCTAACCATTTGCCATCATAAACTAATACAAAATTCTCACATTAATTCACAGTATAGTGTATACAGAGGGATGCTTATCATAGTATCAGGCATTAAAATCCCTCAACGAATGTTGTCAACATATGGATTATGGGATAAAAATATAACTACACTTTTCTGATAGAGGGTGGCTTTTGGTTTTCGATCATCAGGGTGAATGTGCAAGCTGATAGAGGAGTATTAACATAGAGTAGACTATTGTAATTGAGAAGCAGAAAGCTACTGTCGCTGGTCATGTGAGTGGGTGGCAAATGTAATAGTCCAGTAGTCCTCTTGAGTTTTAGCCCAATAATCTCATCAACTGAAACTTTGGGCCTGCTTCATAAATTATAAAAGTTGCCTCTTCGGCCTATAGTAGCGCTAGCGGCGCAGAAGGATAAATAAATAAAGTAGCTAAGCGATATTTTTTTTTCTTTGTTAATAAAGTGATGAAAATAAAGGATATATTCATAAACTTTATTTATGTTTAGTTTGTATAAATTTCTTAACAAATACTTATTGAGAAAGAAAGAAAAATTAAACTTCTCTCATAACATAAAATTAACTTGTGCATTTCTAACTTTTTAGAAGTTTTCTTATTTAACTTCCCTTAGAAGCATGACATCTGCTACAGTAACTTGGTGACAGATTTCATGTTAGCTCTCACATGATTGCAATTGTATTACAACATTTGTACTCTCAGTTATCCTTAATAAAATGATATGATTTTCCTTGCCTAAAAACAAAACTTGGTGACAGATTTTGTTGCATAGATTAATTCATCTATGTGCCTTTAGATATTTGCTAGTCATGATGGTCTATAAATGCTGTCTTTACATGTATATTTCTAGATTTTAACATTTTTGGGTTCTGTACTATCTTTTTGGGTATTTATTTTGACACACCTTGTGCTTAAACCTAAAGGCTATTGATCAATGTTATTCTTTTTCTTTTTGATTTTTTTTCCATTAAAGTTACTTTTTTTTGTATAAGTTGATTTTAATTTTTAGAAGAAACTTAATTCATTTTCTCTCTTTTTTTCCTCCTGATGAAAAACTATTCAAATTGACTTTTAAAAATATTATATCATATATATGTGACATTTGCTTTTTCATTATTTTTTATGTTCATGTCGCATATATAAAATACAAGTCTCATAAAATGTGGTTTTTAGACAAAAAGTGATACTATATACTCCACATGGTATATATACCAAAATAAAAGTAATACACGGAGTCATGTGAAGCCTACTCAAGTAGATGTGCAAAATCTTGTGAATTCAAATTAGTTGTCTTGTTTATTAATTTCCTTTTCATTTTTTTTAATCACCATAATTAAGGCCCTTTCTAATTCCTGGAAGTGATGACGACAGGCATGCACCACTTGTGTCCGCGTTCCCGAAAGCACCCCTCTCCCACTCCTCTTATTGGCTGGGGATGTCCACAGCAGTCGAAGCAACGTATAAGAAGCGTCGATCACACTCTCTAGATATCTAGAGAGAAATCCACTGCGTGAGCAACCGACTGTGCGTTACATGTAAAAAAATCTTTCATGATCCATTCTTTCGGAATTGGATAGAGAATGAGATATTCCACTGGGAGAGACAGGCGGGGGTGACATCAGAAGTAGGATCATCGAAAAGAAACGTGCAATTATGCAACAAATAAATTTTCGTTATGTTACTATTTAGTCAAGGAGGAAAAAAAAGTGATAAGGGAAGAAACAAGTGATATTTCCTGTTATAACAAACTGAAAATGGAGACTATTTTGACGACATGCAAATACTCATAGTACCATATAAATTTTAAATTTAATATACAATGAATAAGCATATTCAGTTTCTACCCCAAAAAAGAATACTCATTTGTGTACATTTAATTTTCTCTCCATAGAAAGAATTAATGTTCAACCATGCATAGGGATGAGCAAAAGGGACAGATTATTGCAATCCAGAAGCTTCCAAGGAAAGTTGAACATAAACAAATCAATTAATATATTTCAAGAAAAATAAACAAAAATGATCCTAGTAGAAGATTAAAGGAAGAGTTGGCTATGGCCAACCTTTTCTAACTGTTTTACCCTCTTCTCATCACCGCATTGCATCACCAATACGGGAACTTTCCCATTACAAAACTCATTGGAAGCCAACATATCCCCCAAAATTCCCAACTGATCTGCATTGTCCATGAAATTTGACATTTCTTCTTCTACAAAATCCCCCATGCTATGTCGTTTTCCCACCATCACTAGATCATAGTCCTTCTCCATTCCCCGAATCGCTTTCAACACTTGTATGCAATCTTCCACCACAACCTCATGGTAAACAACGTTAACACTATCACTACTAATATCATTCTTGGCAATAAACTCATCTATTAAACTCTCATCCAACGTGCTCTCTAAATTCTCATCTTCGTTTTCTACAAGTCCATTAAACCTCGAATTTTCATTGGTAGGCAAAACAAACCGGAACAAGGTGACACGTGTGTTGGGGCGTTCCAACATTCGAATCCCCAACGCCAATGCTTCTCTATCATCTTTTCCACCAATGAAGAAGATACCAACATCAAAAGACAACTTGGAGCTACTCTCACTTAGCACCGAGTATCTATCCACTAGTATCCCCAAAGTACCCTTTGCATTAGCGAGAAAATTTGTGTTGAGGTTGCGACTGGTGCTGGCCACGTGGCTTCCTAGGGTTTGATCATTTTGGTGAAAAGGTATAATGAGAAGATGCACCGAGTTATCTTCGGCCAGGTTACAAACTGCCTCATGCATGCTTCTGTACGGAGCCACGTTAACATACGAAAGAACCGTTACAGGACCACTTGAGTTGTCGGAGTAGTTCTCAAAGGCACGTAAAATGTGGTTGGTGTTGGGGTAGTTTACGGACAAAGATTTTCTGTTGTTTTTATTCATGGGAAGAAGAATGGGTGTGCTTTTTCCAACGAGCTCAATGAGATGGACCACGTAGACATATAAGGGGCTTTGTGTGGTAGGGTTGCATGCTTCTATTAGGGCAATCATGTTGTGCACGTGTTCGTCCGTGTGCACACATGATACGATGTTGAACGGTATGTTTTCGGTCATGTTTTGGATTGTTTTCACACACCCTTCTTGTATGGTTTGCGTCTTACACACCCTACGGTGCCTGTAAAAGGATTTGATCAAGGGTATGCAAAGTGATGTCATGACCACCGCATACATCACCGCTACACTAAATACTTCTGTATCAATAACCTGCAAAAAGGAATGTCATGACTTACATTAGATTTAATATTTCACTAACATTATGTATAGCACCCAAATTAAAAAGCATGAGAATATTGAAATTCAAATATCTTCAAAGAAATTATCATATGACCCAGAATTATCATGTATTCTTGATCCCGATTGTCAATTTGTATTACATGACATATAGTCAATTTTATTATTTTTTCTCATAGATGAAAATTTTGATTATATATATCTTGTAAAAATTGACCGAAATCAATATAGTGCTGTCATATCATAAAATAATTCCATCAATTAAAAACTTGCATGTATAATTAATATTTTTTTAATTGAAGGACATGAATTGAGAAATTATTAGACTATATGACATTATCACATGATTATGATCTTTTTCAGTTTCTACATGATATATGATCATGTTTTTTTTTTTAATTTACAAAAGAAAGAATAATGTGATTTTATTATGTGACATGTAGATATTAATAAGAATCATGAAAATTTTAGACCAACTGATCATTTCTCGAGGAAACAGCATGAAAAGGAGACATGAGATTTGATTTCTATCTCTCATAAAATAGAAGAAAATATATAAGAGAATATGCATTACCCTGAGTTTATTCATTCTACTGTAAAAGATGAGCTCGACTATACCCTTGACATTCAATATGAGCCCAAGCACGACGCCATGTTTGGGCTTAATATTATAGGTGGGAGAAATGAGCGCACATGCAAGTACCTTCACCAAGCACCCCACAAACAAGATAGCCAGAACTACTAGAACCACCTCCCAATGCTCATGAATTAAGGTCAAATCTGTCCTTGTGCCAATCAACAAGAAGAAGAAAGGCATAAAAAACTCATACACGATCAATTCACTTCTCTCTATGATTGTTGTGGCGAGGGGGGGTCCATTTGGCAGAACCAAACCATAGAGAAAAGGTCCCATGACGAAATATATGCCAAATATGTCACTAATAGCTGCCAAAACCAAAGGCCCCAGAAGTAACAAGACAACGTATGCTTCTTTAATTGGCTTCCCAGGTGGTGTTCTCTCTAAAACAATGTTCACTAGTGGTCGTATAATAAGAAGTAATAACACAGCGAATCCAGTTGCACCTATCAAAAGCACGATTAGAAATCGCATGCTGAATTTTGAGTTAAACTGGAATTCCATCGTAATCCATTGCAATATTTCACTGATCATGGCTGAAGATAGAGCAATTTGGCCAAGTTCTGTGGCTACAAGGTTGAGTTCCATCAAGGTTTCAGATACAACAGCGAAACTGCTCAAGGTGAAGATGTTGGGGAAGTGGTAGATTGACATCTGGTTTTGATTAGCATCACCGTTGGGAGAATACAAAGAAAACAAGGTTACAGTGACCAAGAAAGAAGCGAAGAAGGGAAACACACCGAATCGCCAACAACGTTTCGCTGATTTTAATGTTGTCACCACGTCCATTTTCAGACAGGTGAGGAACACGCAATATGTAGTGCCTATTTTGGACAACGTATTTAGAAACATGGATTGCCTTAGCGGATAGAGGGTCCCCAATATTTCTTTATGGCGCCCTAAGAATGTTGGCCCCAACAGAATGCCAGCCTGTAAAATTTAACCGAAATTAACAACCTATGATTATTTATGGGTATGATAGATAGAAAAAACAAGACCAGTAAATATAAAAATGATTATATATGCGTATTTTTCTTTTTTGTTGAAAAAGGTGCGATAAACTTCCAACAAAAACCGCAAGAAAACACGCTTGAAGAAGCGTCTGCCATAATGCCGTTAAACAAGAAAGAATGATCAAAATTGGTCAGCTCATATTTACTAGTAATTAAAATTCCTAATAAATTAACCTATATATGAGAAATGTAGAATATATTAGGGGTGAAAGCTTACGATGACGCAGCAGATGAATTTGGGTGTATTGATAGGCCTGAGGACATAATGAAGGGCTTTAGAGAGTAAACTGACTAAAATGATTTGGCACAATGTGACAGGAACCACAAAATCGAATGGATTATCACCCATCCACACGCCTAAAGAGCCTACAGTTCTATCATTCTTGAGACAAACTATCATTTGACCCGTTCTAGTGTCATTAAGGACCGTGGTGATGGAACTTTCACTCATTATATATATGTGTGTATATACGTTTGTACAAGCAATTAGTGTTCACAAGAAAAAACAAAACCTTTCTCTCTTGGGTTGTTGGTGTTTGCAACAAACGCAAACACGAGCAACACCCGAGGGAGAACAAAAGTAGATAGGAGAAAAGCATATATGTGCATTTTTATATATATACTCTAATCAAATTGGCAGATAAAATAATTATATTTAGCAAAATATGAGCTGCGAATGTGGTGTTAGTTATTATAACGGGGTCAAAAATTAATTATAGCAATGATAACTTTAGTCAAATGTATTCCGAGTTGGAGTTTCGCGAAATTTTGGCAAGGAAAGAAAATTGATATGCTATCACTGAGCTAAGGCCAGTGTGTAACGAAAAACCAAGAAGAGTGAATATCAATATAGTCTCTTTAAGGTATAATTTTAACCATCCGTGCCACAAATATCGCACAACAAAAGTTTCTGTACAAATGGTTCAATAAAGACAGGTGTAGTCAACGAGAATAACTGGTTATAACCAACCATGACATACGGAATAGTGGCTGGGATAATCGATTAAAAAAAAAAAAAAAACAGCAAATAGGCAATAGTAAATTTTAATTTGTGCGCCGTTTCACGAGAATATTTTCTTGTAGAAAAGGATTCTCCTTGCAATAGAGGAGTACTACAAAAAGATTTGTACAAACTACTCCTAGCATTTAATAATAAAAAATAATTTTGATAACAAAAATATAAATTAAAATATGAAAATTCATGCATTTAAATTTTTAAGTGTTGAAATTTCTTTACAAAAATAGTTTGAATAATTAATTAATTATTTCTTTTTTTATATTTATATATATATAACTATATTTATTGATAATAACACTTTACTTTTACTTTTAAATACATATATAAAAATTAAGGAAATAGTATGTGATTAATTTTACTACTTTTGTATAATATAGTTGAAAATAAGAAATAGAATGAAGACATATACTTGTTTGCTATTATTATTTAAATTAGAAAATGGAAATAAAGATTTTTTATTGAACCTAAAATGTCTTTAATCATTTAGCATGGAGATCATTTGGAAGAGTTGTTATAATTTAACTAGATGTCCGTTTGAAAAAGTTTATGTGTATCTTATTTAAAGTTATCTTATTGTATAAAGTGTATGCCTGGAAGAACTTATTTAAATAATTTATAATATATCTATGATAAAGACTAACAATAACTATAAAAAAAACTTTGCATCACATTGTTAATTTTTTACA
>PYAF01000818.1:38709-55916 GCA_007407185.1 Glycine tomentella
AAATAATTTATAATATATCTATGATAAAGACTAACAATAACTATAAAAAAAAAACTTTGCATCACATTGTTAATTTTTTACATTAATTTAAAATATAATTCACATATTTTATTATTTATTTATTATGAATGTTAATTATAATATATTCAAAATTATTTATTTATATAAATTTTAGTTAAATAAAATAAACATTTATCTTGCAAATTCTAACAGCGCTTTTGTATGTTTTATATATGCTTTTCGTTAAATAAGTATTACTCGACTTTAGAAGGTTGAAAAAGGTCATAAAAATTTAACTATTATGAATCTAAACTTTCTTTCTATTTTTCTTCCGATCCTTTTCTTTCATCGTCACATTAGTGATTATATATGTTATTTTTTCTCCATTTTTTCCAATCTCTTAATACACTAAAAATGATATATATATATACACACACATACATACATATATATATATATATATATATATATATATATATATATATATTTACATTTTTCCACAAAGACTCCTGCGCTTTCTATCACCTTAAATTATTTATGTACAAATAAAAAATGTACAAACACAACATTTATTTATGAACAGATAAACGTTTTTGTGAGACATTAACTGAACCTACTCTATCAAGCTTATTATTACTACTACTACTTATCTTCACTCCACCACACTGTGTCACTAAAATCGGAACCATCCCCATACAAAACTCCGCTGAAGACAACATATCCCCCAATATTCCCAATGCATCAGCGTTCTCTATGAAAGTTGCCATTTCTTCTCCATTCAAAGATCCATCATTGTGGCGCCTTCCCACCATCACAAGATCATAGTTTCCTTCCAAACTATGCACTGCTTCCAACACCTCCACCCCATCGTCCACCATAATCTCGTACCAACAAACGTTACCAATGCCATATTTCATGCTCTTGAACTCGTCAATTAACCCCTCGTCCAACATGGTATCTTCCTCTTCCTCTTCACGCTCTTCTCTTGTCAAAATAATTTTACTACCACACACTTTCTTGTTCAGGATAATAAACCTAAACAAGGTCACCCTCGTATCTGCACGCTCCGACATTCGAATTCCCAATGCCAGAGCCTCCCTGTCGTGGGCCCCACCTATGAAGAATACACCCACGTTGAAATACATGCTGTTGTTGTTGGACGCGCCCAGCCGCGAGTACCGGTCCACGAGTATCCCCAACGAGCATGGCGCATGCGCTTGAAACCTAGTATTCATCTTCCTGATGGAGGCTGCCACGTGTCCGACAAGGTCAATGTTGTCGTTTTCGTGAAAAGGGATGATAATGAAAGGCACCATATTGTCTTGGGCGAGGTTGCAAATGGCGTCGTGCATGCTCTTGTAAGGTGCCACGTTGATGTAGGGAAGAACCTTGACTGGCCCACTTGAGTTGTTGGAGTAGTTTTCGAAGGCTTGCATGATGTGGTTGGTGTTGGGGTAATTCACAGACAAGAACTTTCTGTGAGTGTGTCTATGGTTTATGGGAAGGAGAATGGGTGCACTTTTCCCAACGAGATCGATAAGGTGGATTGCGTAGACGCATATGGGGCTCTCTTGCACTGGGTTGCACTTTTCTAATAAGGCAGTGATGCCACATACGTTTGCTTCATTATGTACACAACAAACAATGTGAAACTCTGTGTTTCTTGGAGTGCTTTGGATCGTTCTCAGTTGCCTTTGGAATAAGCTTTCTTCGTGTACTCGAGGGCGATGCTTGTACAATATGTTAACCAAGGGTGTTACAATCGCGGTTATAACTACCACACAGCACACCAATTGACTGAATGTATCCTCATCCAACATCTACAAAACGTAATAATAACATAAATTAGATTTGATTTGATTTATTGTACATACAATGCATTTTCAACGTTTTTTTTTAATGAATTAGTCCTTGAGTTTATATTTCAGTGTTATTTTAATCCCCAAAGTTAAGGAAGAGTCAAATAAATTGTGATTTTTTTAAGATTTCATCTAAGTCCTTCAAATTGGTATTTTTCTCTTTTTCTCGATTTGGTTGCTAGTAATTAAGTGATGATAATAATAATGATAATGATGATAATAATAATAATAATAAAAGTTTAGGGAAAAAAAAGAGAAAACTAGTTAATTTCAGGTTTTGTTTAAGGTTTTTTTAGTTTCATAAATTAAAATGAGGTACAGATACAAATTTAAAGATTAAATTAGTCATTACTCATTTTTTATTAGACAAATTTAGGTTTAAGCATGCATACCTTTTGTTTCTTGAGTCTAACGAAAGCTATGAGTTGAGTTATACCCTTGATGTTCAACATGAGGCCAAGTAGCGTGCCATGTTTGGGCCTAATGTTGTACGTTAGAGAAACCAACACACAGGCCAGCAACTTGGCCAAGTCTCCCGCGAAGAAAACACCCTGAAGAGTCAAAAACAAGCGCCAATCCTGAAGTGCAGACAAATCCGTGTTGATGCCAACGTACACAAAGAAGAAGGGTAGCAAAAACTCAGTGATAAGAAGTTCACTCTTCTCCACTAGCGTTGTCCCCAAGGGGGGCCCACTTGGTATGACCAAACCAAAAATCAAGGGTCCCATGAGAAACGTTACGCCCATCAAGTCTCCCAGACCAGCCATCACTAGCACCCCAAGAAGTATCAACACAACATAAAGTTCCTTCACAGGTTTTCCAACTGGGGTTCTCATAGCAATCAATTTCATGGTTGGTCGAAGAACAAAGATGTTGAAGAAAACGAACAACCACCAGTTTCCCAACAACGCGATTGATTTTTTCACGTCAACATCAGATGCGAAGCTGTGGATGATGAGGAAAAGCCATAGTATGATGTCGTTGATCATGGAGGAAGAGAGAGCGATCTGGCCAAGTTCTGTGGCTGTGAGGTTCAGTTCAAGCATTGCATCAGACACGACGGGGAAGTTGCTAAACGACATTAAGTAGCTTATTGAGACACGCGCGATTGTTAAATATGCAGAGGAAATTTGTTGGGGGTGATAATAGAGACGTAAGAGTGCGAAGATAACCAGAAATGAAGCGAGGAAGGGCATTACTCCAAGTCGCCACGTGCTTTTGGCTGCTCTTATGGTCATTAGTACGTCCATTTTCAATGCAACTAAGAATATGAAATATATGCCGCCGGTTAAGGATGCCATCACTAAATACCCCGTCTGTCTCGGTGGAAATAATGCCTCCCAATACGTCTTGTTCCGCCCCAAAAATGTGGGGCCCAAAATAATGCCACCCTGCACATTTTCACTAAACACGACTTTAACAAAAACCACGCTCATATTCAAATTAAACCTATAATTGTACATCATAGTACAAGAATGAATTTCTTGTGCTAGAATTAACAGTTTCAAACCTTCAATTATACTAATGGATGGTTAAGATTTCTACTTCAAATCATATCTATCATTTGCTTGCATTTTCAATACTAAGCTCTCATAGAAGTAATAAGTAAAATAATGGTGATAATGATAATGATAATAATAATAAAATAATTACTATAATAATGGATGTGTCAATGTGGCAATGTCTATGTTGATATATTATTAATAACTTATATAGTAATAATAGTAACAATGATTGTGATGTGACAATTGATCAAATGAATTTTTTTATAAGAAAATCATTCATAACAAGAAATAAAGATCATTAAATCTTATTTGAATGGTTAGGATTAAAAGAATACACTGTGTGAATATTAAATTACTTTTAATCTTGATCATTATATATAAAAATGATTGTATCAAATTAAAGTTTTCAAATTTTTTTAAAGTAAGAAATATTCTCACTTAATGCTCTCCATTAATCGTTACTTCCTTCATCCTAATTGTAAAATCATTTTCAATTGTTCCTTTTTATAAGATTTTTTTTAATTTTTAGATGTATTAATTATTTTTTCTCTACATACTCTTACTTAATTATTTTATCTCTAAATATAAATGAGAAGCAATTAAGTGAATAAAGAAATAAGAAAAAATAATTTTAGAATGATAATATAATTAATTAATAAATTTAATATGATTAACTAAATTAATTACTTTTTTAAGGAACATGAATTAGTTGAAAGGTTCTTATAATTAAGAACACAAGAAGTAAAATAAATTGACGCTAATTTCATAAAAAAAAAACCTTAAAACTAATCACGTATGTCATTATTATTACAAATATCATTATTATCAATATTTTTATTATTGTCACTATTATCTCCATCTATTGTTAATACCATCATCCCATTGTTGTCATCCTGAGGAGGTGGTAGGTTGGTAGCGGCAAAAGTGACAATGATGATCACAACAACAATTGTGATAATCGTCACAAAAAAGTGAAAAGAAAATAAGAGATAAAAAAAGAGAGAGAAAATTGTAGCCTTTCAATATTTTTTAATTTATTAAAAGGAAGAAAAAAACGTTTTATAGCTAGCTTACCAGGACGTTGCAGATGAATTTGGGTGTTCTTAGAGGCCTGAGAAGAAAGTAAAGTGTTCGAGAGACTAAGATGACGGTGAAGAGTTGGCACAACGTTACAGGAAGCACAAATTCAAATGGATGATCCCCAATGAAAATGCCATAAGAACCCACATTTCTATCGTCTTCGACACAAACTTGCCACTGCCCATGGGAATCCCAATAACTTGAGACAATTCCATTGCTTGGTGAAGTCTCCATATTATCTCTCTCTTTCTCTCTATATATATATGCAACTATTCAAACTAGTATTTCATTCCTGTGTTTGTGTTTGCATGATGACGCAACACACGTACACAGGGACAGAACATGCTAGGTGGAGCACGCAATGATATGAAAAAACAATGTCTTAATTTTTTGTTGTTGAGTTATGAAGAACAATGTCTGAATCAAAGAAATGAAAAATGAGGAGGGGAGGAGTCTTAGAAGCTTTAGATTAGGAATCGGAAAATTCGTCAACGTCAAGATATAATAGCCTTACATTGCATGTTGATATTTTTGTCAAAGCATGTGAGTTAATGGTGTACGGGGCACTAAACTAATATTATAGCCACTCGTGTAACTTTTTAAAAAATTCTATTTTGGCAAATATAATATCTATACATGGATTGAGAAATTCTAGTTAAAACTAGCGTACCACTAAAAGTAATCTCATACAAAGTCAACACTTGAAAGTTGAAAGTAACTAATTAAAGGTTGCCCTAACAATCATAGGCCGTAAGCCCTTAGTGGGCCTTGTGCTGTGGGCCATTTTCTTCAAATCCAACATAATTCTGGTCCATTACTTCTATTAAACATAGAGCACTCTCATAAACACACATTAATTCCCTATTGTACAAAACACTTTTTTTTAGGCAACATATTGTACAAAGCACTTAAACAGGGACGATGTCTAGGGTGGAGAAGGTTAGAAAATGGTTTACGGTGGTGAAGCCAATATGTTAATATGTTATTTACAGTTACGGGTTTATGTTTTTTTTTTTTTTTATAAAAAAAATTACCAGTGATTTAATTTTTTTAAAAAAGTATTGCTGAGACAAAAAATAATTAATGAAAGATGGGAGTGAATGACTTTTACACCCTTACTCTCCCTGTTTTTCCATAGCATAGAATCATTGCCCTAAAATCCTGTTTTGGCTGTCGTCGTTCTTCCTAGCTTCCAATGGTTTAGCGGCGACGATACTAGCTTGGAACTGTGACCGGTTGAGCATTGGGTGGTGTCATCAATTCCGGTTTTGGAACATATCTCGTGGGGCTAAAGAAGAAAAACAATGGGCTGGAAATGTATTGAAGGGTAGGACCGTCAAATACACTCAGCATATTTAAAAAATTATTATTAAAAAAAAAAAAAGACCAACAAAGTTGCAGATAACACATCCTTCACCATCATACCAAGGTTCACCATCTTATACTTCATCCTGAACAAAAGTATTTAATTTATTTTATCTCAAATTTCTATTAACCTATTTTGGAGATGTTACATGCTGAACCAAAAAAAATTGCTAATTCAGCAACTTTATGTGCAAATTAATTTTTAGTGGAGTCAATTTATCTTTAAAACGAGTCAAAGGACCTATTCTATGGCAATCAACACTTTTCATTAGCTTCTATTATACTAATATACAAATTTTAAATTCTAGTTTTTGGTCTCAAATGTTTTTAATTAAATTTTAAATTTCATCAATTATATAATTAATTGACATTAATTTACTTATTACTAATTTGTATTGAATCTGATACGTTTATAAAAAGATATTTGCAGTACTTATTTTATTAGTAATTGATATCATTTAATTTAAATATCATTAATGATTGATATTAATATTTGTTTAGTTGATATTGTTTCATTTTTTAAAATGACATTTATTTATAACTTCGCATAAAATATTTAAATTTCAAAATGCTAGTCAATATAAACGTGTTTTATGAAAATTGAGATAAGATATCCTTAATTTAGGAAATTTTCTTATTATATGACTTAATTGATTTGATTTTAAATGTAAAACTAAAATAAATATTTTTTTTAAAACATATATTTATACTAAAACAGAACTAGAGCAATTCATTTTACATATAAGTAAGGGAATTAAATAATTTGAAAGTGCATGTAACACGGTTTCAACTTTCAATTACCTCATTACCAATCCCCGCTTTATTAATAATCAGGAATTCATTTAATTACACATTTTCAACCCATAATAGGTTTTATCAAGAGGGTTTAGGTTTTTTGTCATCCTTATTATTGGTATTATATTCTTACTGAGAGTCAGATTGGATATGTTTGCCGTCTCCGAGAATACTTAGAGATAAATTCAATACCCTGAATTTTCCATTTTTTTAATATATATTAATTATATTAAGGTGTTTAATTATGAAAATAACATTGACTTACCTATATTTTTTTACAAGAGGTTTAATTATGTAAATAAAATCATTTAAGTACAACAAAAAAGTCTAATTTATTTTTCCCCTTTTTAACAAAATATTCTATTCTTTTGTTGTATTTATTGTAGAGATAATTGTATTTTTTTTCCCTATATTCTAGATAAAATATTTGAGTATCATATACTTTTCTTTCTAATAGTTAATGTGTTATTAATATTTTAAAAATTATAATAATTTGAATTAAATATTATATATTAACATTTCTCAATGAGTTAAACTTACAAACAATAATTGATAAGTTAGTTTTTTGAAAAGTATTCTCTCTTCCAATGATCAATTTTCTATATTCTTTTTTTTTCCATCCCGTCTTTATTCTTCTTATTAATGTTTGAGAGGTTTCAAAATGTTTTTCCGTCTCAAGTGCAAGAGTAGTCCATATATATCAAGTTGCGTCAAAGGTCTATCATAAAGTTATAACCTTTATCATAATAATATTTTTCTTCTTCTATTTTTCAACTATCTGAGAATAAATTATTCTTTAATGTTGTTGGCTACTATTGTTGTAAAAGATAATTTACTAAACAACATAATTTATTCTAATTTAGGAGATTTATTGAATATAATAAGATTTTTCATAAAATAAATAATGCTTAACATAGATACCAATTTTAACTATATTGGTGATATGTGAAATTGGTGATTGTCATTTATAATTTTGGATCTTTCAAAAAAAATGTTTAATTTATCTTCTATGTAAATATATTTTTTATTATATTTTGTTAGATGAATTTAAAAAACACATAATTATGAATACATAGTGTCATTTTAATCCTAGTTAATATATTTATAAGATGAATTTCAATTTTTATACCTACCCTCTATCGTTAAATCATGGGTCTGGTCCTGTTTTTATAAGCACTCTTTGGGCTTGAGACATATCCTATAACCCTAATGAGTATTTGAGACCCAATTACCTAAATATTTTTTTTCTTCTGAATAAACATTTTATTCATTAACAAAAAAAAATCTTGGTGTGAGTATTGCAAATGTCCACATGCAATGGTCAATCTCTCAAATCAATATGCACGAAATTTAAGGTTTTTTGAACTTCAACTCTCACTCCACGATTTACTCCACGCGCGGTCTACTTCATTTTTATTTTTTTCCACTCTCTTTTCTTTGGTGCAGCATTGCTTGCTGCACCTTGAGTTTTAAGAGTATATCTCAATAGCTTATTTCAGGTAAAGATTGACTCCAGTTTAGGGCGCCGTGCAACATGTTTATCGGAGTTTGATAGGAATTTTCTGTTAGGCTACATGCATGGTAGATCAAGTCTGTTATGCATTTGAAGTTTGAATTCATGTTTACGTTTGAAGTTTGAGTAATTAATTTTTTGCCACGTATATAAAGAGACCAATGGATTTTGAATTCACCATGAACACTATTTTTTTAAAAGCAATCGGTTTTTCCTTTGTTAATGGCACTTTTTTTAACATATATAGGTGTGGTTAGTTATACGAAGAAAAAAAATTATTGAAAAAATCAATGCTGCTTGAGTTGTGACACAATTATTCCATTCTATCATCATTCTTAAATTTTCTTTCACTTTATTGGGGTAAAGGGGTATTGTATCTGAACATAAACATAAATTATGGATATAAAATCAGGTATATTTACATGTCAGGGAGATTGCATTGAAACTTCCAAAAATATGCATGATATGATTTATTATATCCTTGTATATATGTCAAGAATTAGCCAGTTTATCGCGTAGACTTAATTAAGCCTTGATCTTGAATTTGTGTTTTTTAGTACTTGCTGCCTAATATTACATAGTACTGCAGGTGCACGAAATACAAGATTTGTCAAGTCTTGTTAAGTCAAATTCAATGATGCATAGAAAAAGTAATTTACGTCAACGGAAGCATCCATTCCATGCTTGTCGTAAGTCTTTCCTCTTCTTTTCGTCAATACATCATCACCATGCATGGCAAAATGGAAAATAAAGATCAATAGATTAGACTTTAGAGCATATATTGATGATTTTATGATATTGGAGACATTGTTAATGCCCTGATCCAAGTGAAAGGACATCTTTAATTCACAGGGCATACTTCAGTGACTAGCTCTTTCATATTTTTTGCACCCAATTGGCTACAATTTTTTTCCTATAATCATATGGTGCTCACATTCATTAGTTTTCATTTTCGTACCATATCAACTCCCTCAAAATTTTGTTTTTGAAACAGCCTTCGAGGCATATTTGTCTCGGTCATGGAGAGCTGTGGAGCTCATAAAATTTGAGTCTGGAACTACGACCCTGCATTTTGTAGATGATCACCATATGACCATTAAGAAAGGCTCCTTTTCAGACGTTCGGGTTAGGTCAAGGAAAGCTACTTTATCAGATTGCTCCTTTTTACGAACTGGGATTGACATATGTGTTCTCTCAGCCTCTCAGTGTAATGACAATTCAGATGAATTTAGTGCTAATCATGTAAGTTAATGCCTTTTAGTTGTAGTTCTCTATAAAATTCAATTTTTTTTTTTTTGTGTAACTCAGTTACTCTTTATCAGTTTTTCTTAGTGAGTGTTTGATTAAGCTTCATGGATGTGGTAGATTTAGTTTGTATGCTTCCTTGATGTTGATTGCTTGATACTTACTAGATTTTTGGATTATCATGACATTGTTGTGAACTATCACTAATTTTTGTTAAGAAGTCCCACATCGCCTGCCTCAGTTCGGCAGGCATAGGTGGAGGGGGGGTGTTAAGAAGTCCCACATCATCTGCTTCAGTTCTTGGGGTGCAGCTTATATATTTGTTGGGCAACTTCACTAAGTGTTAATTGATTTTAAGTTGAAATCTAACAATTTTATCAATAACTAACTTTCTTAGATTACTTGATTGGATATTTTTAGTGAAATCTCCCTCTCAACATCATTTTCGCCTGCAAGACTCAAATCCAAAATTTTTCTTAAGGATTTAAGTCTAGTGTTACTCGAACTATTGGTTGATACTTATTAATTCTCCCTATATGAGATGATAACTAAACAAAACATTGAAAGAAGTTAAGTGCACATTCTCTAACATGCTCTTCTGAACAAATTCTCAATTATTGACTGAAATTTAATAAAAATTACAAATTTGTAGGTGCCACTTATTGTTTTACCAGTATCTCTTGATTTATTAATCTAAAGGATTATTTTTGTATGCATTTGTTAGGTGATTATTCATTTGGCCTTTCTTGATGTTGTTTTTAGCACCACTAGACCTGAGTTAATTCTCTCCTTTAATTTAAGAATTGTAGTCTTTAGGACATTAAAAATCTGATCAAGTTTTTCTTTCTCTTTTTGATTTTAGGTGTGGCTTGATGCTAAAATAAATTCCATACAGAGAAAACCACATAATCCAGAGTGCTCATGTCAGTATTATGTAAACTTCTATGTTAATCAAGGTTCACTTGGTACAGAGCAGAGAACTCTTAGGAAGGAGGTTAAAGTAGTTGGAATAAATGAAATTGCCATCCTCCAAAAGCTTGAACGTAATAGTTGTCAACACAAATACTATCAATGGGAATCATCTGAAGACTGCTCCAAAGTGCCACATACTAAATTGCTCGGAAAATTTATATCTGACCTTTCATGGTTGGTTGTTGCATCTGCTATAAGGAAGGTTTCATTCTGTGCAAGATCTGTGGAAAACAATATTGTGTATCAAATTTTAGGGAGTGATGCCACTACCTCTTCATTATACATGGATTCTGAAATAAGTGTTGTGAACTTTGAAGTAGACGAAGACGGCACGGTAATGCCTGTTATTCATCTAGTTGATTTATTTGAGACTGACACCGATACAAGCGGCGATGAGCATGATTCCCATTATGATGAAGTGCCATCATCTTATGATGTTGAGGGCTTACGACGATCGACACGTAGGAACATACAACCTGAACGTTACTCTGATTGTGGTAATGTTTCTGAGATTAAGGTTGGTAATGTTCGAACCTGGCCATACAAGTTAAACAAAAGGAAAGATGATGATGATGATGATGATGGTGAAGAGTCATTACCATTAGCACAAGAGAATGGTGACAATAGTCAAAAGGTCAATGAACTGAGTTCTTGCCAGGATATTACAGTGTACCATGGGAGGAATGAAAAGATGGAATTAAAGTCAGGTGAGGCCAATCAAACTCAACTTGCTAGTGTTACTCTTCTTGAAGAAGGTGATTCATTAGCCCTTGAGCATCATCATCTCAATGACAATGTTACTAGAAGAAGTGATGCATATTACACCCCCCCTAAGCTTAAGAGGAAGAGATTGGTTGATCTGGAAGATGATGTAGATTTTGATCCTGGAAGGGAAGGCATAAATTCCAATAAAGGAGTTAGAGAGAAAATACATGGTTCATCATGGTATTCAAGAAGCAGAAGCCATGATGCAGAAAACAATTATAAAGACAGAAGCTTAAATGCAACTGCCTACAAGGAAATGATAGATTCATACTTGAAGGATGTTAATAGAACACCAACTACAGAAGAGCCACCTGTAATGGACCAGTGGAAGAAAATAGGCAACTTTAGGCAAAAGAAGGAAGCAGGAATACCTGAGATTGATGACGAGGAACAAATCTCTGAGATCGATATGTTGTGGAGAGAAATGGAAATGGCACTGGCATCAAGTTATCTTGAAGAAACAGAGGTGTAACAACTGATTCCCTTTTCTATGTTGCATTTCTTTTAGGGAGAAAACTTAGATGCAGTTCCTTAAATATTGTTGGTGTTGTTCAATAAAAATTGGAGTTTTAGTTAGGTAATCTGCATAACAAAAGTTCGCGTTAAATGTTAACACATATTATCAAGATAAAACTTCAATTCTAATTAGAGAACAACACCAATTAATACCGTAGAAATTGCTACCAAGTTGTCCTCTTTTTATTTGTATCTATATATTCTGGCTTTTTTTATCTTTTTTTCTAAGGTTATTTCGGTGTAACTATCTCATCAGGGTTCAAATGGTACCAATTTTGCCGAGACTGCGGAAGAATCTAATCACAATTGTCCCCATGATTACAGATTGTCTGAAGAAATTGGAATTTATTGCTACAAATGTGGCTTTGTGAAAACCGAGATAAAATATATTACGCCACCCTTTGTAAGTCAAGTTCAAAACCATGTTTGGTTTGATTTTCTTAATTCACTTTTCAAAAAGCCTATGCAACTATAAACATAGTTCCTCATATTGACTATAACCTCCCAATTTGTTCAAAAACCTGTTAATATTGGCAGATTGAAATGCAACGCTCAGTGAGGCACCAAGAGGAAAAGCAATGCAATGGGAAAGATACAAAGGAAAAGGCTAGTAAAGATGATGATTTCCATCTGCTCTCAACTCATGCTCCTACAGATGAACATAACTCTATGGAACATGATAACGTTTGGAAGTTAATTCCCCAACTTAGAGAAAAGTTGCATGACCACCAAAAGAAGGCTTTTGAATTTCTCTGGCAAAATATTGGAGGGTCTATGGAGCCAAAAATTATGGATGCAGAATCCAAAAGAAGAGGGGGTTGTGTGATATCTCATGCTCCTGGAGCTGGTAAAACTTTTCTCATTATTGCATTTCTCGTTAGCTATTTAAAGCTATTCCCTGGGAAGAAGCCTCTTATCCTTGCTCCAAAAGGCACACTTTACACTTGGTGCAAAGAATTCAACAAGTGGGAGATTTCTATGCCAGTGTATCTGATTCATGGGCGTGGTGGAGCTCAGAAAGATGCTGAGCAAAATTCAATTGTTCTTCCTGGTTTTCCAAATCCAAATAAAGATGTCAAGCATGTTTTGGACAGCTTGCAAAAGATAAAACTGTGGCAAGAGAAACCAAGTGTTTTGGTCATGAGTTATACTTCATTTTTAGCATTAATGAGAGAGGGTTCAGAGTTTGCACACAGAAAGTATATGGCTAAAGCATTGAGGGAAGGTCCTGGGATCTTGATACTTGATGAAGGGCACAATCCAAGAAGCACTAAGTCGAGGTTGAGGAAAGGGTTGATGAAAGTGAAAACAGATCTAAGAATACTACTTTCCGGTACATTATTTCAGAACAATTTTTGTGAATACTTCAACACACTTTGCTTGGCAAGACCAAAGTTTATCTCCGAAGTGCTTGATACATTAGACCCGATTACCAGAAGGAAAAGCAAAACAGCAGAAAAGGAACGTCATTTGCTAGAGTCACGAGCTAGAAAATTGTTCTTAGATAACATTGCTAAGAAAATTGACTCGGGTATTGGAAATGAGAGGATGCAGGGTCTAAACATATTGAGAGAAACCACAAATGGTTTTGTAGATGTTTATGAGAGTGAAAATTTTGATAATGCTCCTGGTTTGCAAGTCTACACGTTGCTAATGAATACAACTGACAAGCAGCGTAAGATTTTGCCAGAACTACACACGAGAATGGACGAGTGCAATGGTTACCCTTTAGAGCTAGAGCTTTTGGTAACTCTTGGATCAATACATCCATGGTTGGTTAAAACAACCTCATGTGCAAATAAGTTTTTCACTGCGGACCAATTGAAGCAGCTAGACAAATACAAGTATGATATGAAAGCAGGATCAAAAGTTAAATTTGTTCTGAGCCTTGTTTTCCGTGTTATGCAGAGAGAGAAAGTACTTATCTTCTGCCACAACCTTGCACCTGTGAAGTTATTGATAGATTTATTTAAGATGTTCTTCAAATGGAAAAAAGATAGAGAAATTCTGCTGCTTAGTGGGGAACTAGACCTCTTTGAACGCGGGAAAGTGATAGATAAGTTTGAGGAGCATGGAGGAGCATCAAAGGTACTCCTTGCTTCAATTACAGCTTGTGCTGAAGGCATTAGTTTAACAGCAGCTTCTAGAGTGATTTTTTTGGACTCAGAATGGAATCCATCGAAAACAAAACAGGCTATTGCACGGGCTTTTCGTCCTGGTCAAGAAAAAATGGTTTACGTTTATCAGCTCTTGGCAACAGGCACATTGGAGGAAGATAAGTACAAAAGAACCACTTGGAAAGAGTGGGTTTCTAGCATGATTTTTAGTGAGGCTTTTGAGGAGAACCCTTCACATTCGCGAGCAGTGAACATTGAAGATGATATACTGAGGGAAATGGTTGAGGAGGACAAGTCTAAAACAATTCATATGATTCTAAAGAATGAAAAGGCTTCAACAAATGGAAGAGAATTATGAAAACAAGTGCATAATTTATGTTTATATGTATCCTAATCCTACATTCTCCGTATTAGGGTTGTTTACAGTGATTGCACTAGATCACTAGAATGCTTGTCGGCATGTACCTTCAGTGTTTGTTCAAAATTTCTATATATGCATGCAACTTAAGAGTTTTGATTGGAAAAACAAAATCCAAACACCACAAAGAATTAGGCATGGCGAGTCGGAGACAGGTTTGACTCTTCTTGCTTAAATGCAAGGCAAATTCGAGTTTAGTAGAAACTTATCATCCAAAACTAAAATTGAAAACTTTAATACAAATGCACATTTTGGAGCCATTCATGTCATCTCTTGGTCAGAGTCTTATCATTAGTTGGATTGAATTCATGGTTTCTCTTATGACATTGTTGCCAAGTAATACTACTATATAAATTCAGATTTGGGTTTCAGATAACCGTGGTCATTAATACTATATATACAATACCTTGCAGGAGCTTGCGCGATACCTGAAACAGGAGCAGGGACAGTGAAAAATAAAGGAGCCAAAGCACGATCTGTTTGTTTATGTAATGTAACCCAATCTGTCTATATTTTAATACACGCCCCATTATGATTAAATTATGTTAGGCCTAATTTGAATTGATTTCTATTTTATAGGAAATTTTCAGTTGAAAGAAGTATTTGAATTTAATTTACAAGAAAAGTCATAAATTATAATAGTTATGTTGAATGAAAACATTTTTAAGGAGTTATTTTTCAAAGAGAACATTTTAAAGATTTTTTTTTTCAATAAAATTGTTTTTAAGAATTTTTCTTAATTTCTTATATATAGAAGAAATTATCAATAGTTAAAACTAACATTATATAATAATATAATTTTTTTATCATCAATTTAAAATATAATTTGTATGTTAAAAAATATATTATAAATTTTAGTTATATAAAAGAAACATGCATTGCATAAACTAAAATAATTATAAGTTTATAAATGTTAATGAAACAGAGAAACTTTAAGAAAGATAAATTTATAAATGTGTACCGTTGCCTTAAGGATTTCTTCAACAAACACACATGGTTCTCCTTTCTAGACACAGGGAACCCCTTTGGTAATAACATAAATTTGCTCCTCTAAATTTTCATGAAAGAGTGAAGATTTCAATCAAGCAGCTCCAACTCTAGATTAAAAGCACTCATATATAAACAAATTTTACATTTTTTATCGATAAATATTAGATGTTAATTGTTAATTTTTTTTGTTAATAAAGGGATCGAACCCATCAATTTATTAATTTGCTAATTGGTGAACATTCAAGAATCCAAATTCACCTTGCTCTCACACCAAAAAAAAGAACATAGAAGAGAGAAAACCAAAAAATGAAGAAACTCACCCATCAATTGTCATGAATTCTAATCAATCCCATAAACAGTCATCATGTGTTCATAAAAATATTAATAATGAAAATAAAAATCTTAATCATATCATCGTGCAATGCATTGAAGAAATAAGGTGAGAAATCTATATTTAAAATTGAAAATGGAATATACTTTTGATTAAATACTAAAAAACATTTTTAGGGACAATATAATGAATATTATATTTTTAAAAACATTCCATTAATTAAAAATTGATTACCATAATATATAAAATTAACATTTATATAATACTTAATTGATTCATTTACTCAAAGTATATATTCGTTGTAATCATGATAATTAGTATAATTCGGTATTTTTATGAGTTAAAAAAATAAAGCTGTAAAAATGATAAATTATAAACGATATATAAGACATGAATATTTTGATAAAAATGATAAATTGTATGGCATAAACTTGATTATTTTGAGTGTTTTACGATGTGAAATTTTTAGTTATACTTTGTCATGTTTTTTTTATATCTTTTAATTGAACTAAAAATTAAAAAAAAAATTCTCATACCGATAAGTATACCAATTTAGGGCAAAAACTTTTCTCACAATTTTAATTATTATTGTTTTTAATATTTATAAATTTAATTTTAATTAAAAGTGTTGTACGATGTACTTAACAATTTTTTTTATAACCCCCTCATGTCATGGTAGAAGCTTCTATGAACCACGCGCATGTCAAGTTGGAGAATTGGAATAGCTATCCATCCAACTTGATACAGGCATACGTTCCAGACCTAAAATGAAATAATAATAATATATATATATATATAAAAAAAAAAAAAAAAAAAACTTGATTCAGAATTATTGATCAATTTTCTTTCTGATATAACTAACTATATCTACAACAATTATGTTTTAGTGACGTGTCTCAACTTGGCTGCTGTTTAAAATTTTCTCATTAATTTTCTGTTTTATATTACTCATATTGGTATATAAAAAGTGATGATCACCATTAAATTATTTTTTTTCTAGTGGATACAGTACTATACCGTGTATCTGGTATTGCTTTAATTTTTATAGTCGTATATCTTGTATCGTTAAATCTCATTATATTGCGTCGACTAATTAATTAACTTAGCCAGAGAATATTTATATATTATAAATGAGATTCCTCGAATTTGATCAAAGCTTGATTAGTCATGTATGTCGGTATAAATAATTCAAGAAAACAAATATCAAGATAGGACAAAATCGTAAAATAACAATATTGTCACTCTTTTCGGATTTTTTGTTAGCGATTGAACAAAAAAATTCAAAGAAAAACATTTCGTTCCTTTTAAATTATGAACTCTATGGAGTTTGGATAATAAAAGATTTTTAAACAGAATTTTCACTCCGTATAATAAATGGCTGATTTTACAACGTCAAACAAACACATAATTAAATTGAATTTTTATAAGAGTTTAATATCTATACAATATTATATATGATGAATTATAATTGGATAACTGTATAATTTTTTTACATAATTAGTGTATAATTATTTTTCTCTTTTTATAAACTTATATTTTTAAAAACTTTTATATGTAATGAATTTTATCAATTTAATTATTAAATTAAAATTCTAATGAAATTATAAACACACTACATTAATCAAGCGATTTGACATATGAGATTAATGTGTTGAAGTTAACAAAACACTACATAAATATAGAAAAAGGAAGGATTTAATTTGTATTATTTTGATAATGTAAGTCAAAATTATGTT
>PYAF01000818.1:58422-85322 GCA_007407185.1 Glycine tomentella
GAAAGGAAAGAGAAGTTGACTTATCCTTTAATAAGTTTAGAGAAAATTAGACGAGAAGGAAAAAAAATAAACGAAACTCACTTTTTCTTTCGATCTTTAGCAAGAATGTTGATGAAAAAGTGGGGAGCAGAATTTCAAACTTTTATTTCCATATTTATCCTTCTCCACATTTTTGTTTTCTTCTATTTTTTTTATAATTAAAATTTTATTTTAGGGCACAGTTAACTTTTATTTTTTTCATTTCTATTCGATCAAATAAATAGAAACATAATTTGACTTTTCTTTCCTTTAACCCTTTTTCATATTTCTCTCATAACAAACAACTTATTAATTTACCTATTTTTTCACCCCTTTTTATCTATCCAAATTCTATCTTTGAATTTTCTTCCTTTTCATTTTGTTTCTCAAACCAAATAAAGAAGATCGAGTTTGGATAAATCATAAAGTTATATACCTATAAATAGAAGAACACTAAATGATCAAAGGACATAAAATTAATTAATTATTTTTTGACATAATTAATTTAAAATAAATTTATAAATCTCAATTTTTTTTCTAAAAATCATATAACTTTTTTTTATAAACACTTACAAACTTAATGAAACTTAATTTTTTTGTATATATAAAAGTCTTAACATAGGAAATTTATAATTAAAAAAATCTATTAGTGAAAGGCTGAAAAAGAGTTGGGCCTAGGAATGCATTATAATTAAGATAACAATTTAACTAATAATTCATTCGATAAGAGTTGCTTTTGTTATATATAGGTGCTTTTAATAAGTTTACTTTGATAGATTAAGGTAACAAAAATGACTTTTGGTATAGACTCATTTATTTACTTTTTTTTAATATCTTTTATATACAATTTATCAGAATAAATTACACGGTTTTTAAAATGAAATAAGTCCAAATAAATTTTCTAAAAGGCTTTTACAGACATCGATCCCCAAGTATGTGTTTGGCTTTACATTTGAAAAATTCCAAACTATGATTATTGGCAAATTTGTTTTTTGTACGAAACGTTTGTTTAAATAATGATCTGGAGATTACAACGAAGCACTAAACATATTATAATTTGATAAATTATTAGATGACTATGCTCCTCACGTGCCTCTAATATCTCAATTGTTTCGTATATATAAATTATAAGAGGCTGACACAGAAGATTTTCTGATCAGTCATCAACTAATTGAACTTTAAATATATTGCGCGTTAATTTTCATACATGTAAAATTTTATCTTGCCTATGCTTGTTAATTTTGTACTCTCGAACATGAATTTGGAAATTTAATTAGTTCATAAGATAATCATTAATGCATATCAACACGAATCATTCACACATCAGAGCAATGTTCACTTCAATGCGAATATAAATTCTTTAAAATCATCCACTAGGAACACCTAAATGCTACTAGTAATATAGTTGTGACACCATGCATGTTTGATTTTTAGCCCAATCTTAATTTGTTGGCGTAGCTTTGAAAATTCCTAACCAGAACAGTAAGATGATCCATGGTGCATGGTACTGAGATAAGTAAAATAAATCTTTTTGAGAATTGATTTATATTTCAAATTAAGGTTTATAATTTTATTATGGGGCGATTTCAAATTAGCACTTTTGACTGTCTCTTTTGCGTAGACAAATATGCTATTACGTAATAGGCATATCCATTTTATTCAATCGTTATTATATCCATAATATATATTATTATGTAAACATCAATGGAATATTCTAAGAGGCATTCAATGGTCAATTTATGTTTTTAATTTGTTTCTTTCTTTTCTTACTAAATTTATGTATTTCTTGTTCGTTTTAAATATGGTGTTTATTTTTTCCCTTCTGATCTCTTATATATATATATATATATATATATATATAGTTTCCCTCGTGCTTTTTAGCTTTCCTCCCTAGCTAAGCATCTTTTTGAAAAATTCAAAAATAGATGTACATTGAATTAAATTGATTAAAAGCTGAATATTTCAATTATTATTAGGTATGATTTATCACTTTTATATCTACCCAAAAGGTTTAGTTTATGGTTTCTGCAACAAAACATATTTTAATTTGTTACCTTTCGGTTTAACATATTCTATAATGGGTTTTGCCATCACACGTGAACTTGCTTCTTACTTCAGAATTTTGCTATGTTTCTTTGTGAAGGACCCGCTTTCTCAAAATTAAAAATCATGTGTATTTTTTTTAATCTTAAAAATATAATTTAATAATTTATATTTACGATTTTTATTTCTCAAAATAACCATTTTTTTACAGGAGCCGCTTTCTATATACTTGTCTCTAGAAATAATATGATTTACCGGATGCGATTTTCCCCACCAATGTGTTTCATTTTTAATAAAATAACAATGGTAATTAATATAAATCACACTGATATATGTAGTTCGTACTGTGAAACTGGATAGAAGTGCATATATGCCAGTTATAATTGTTAGCTATATTGCTCGAGTGTTATATATATTTGGAAACAGCCAAATTATAATATTAATATAAATAGAGAGAGAGGTATAAGTTATACCCTTCCGCTCCAAATTGATAAAGAAATAAAAGAGTTATTTCCAGCAGATCATGAGTGTGGATACCGGTTATATCATATTTTAGGATTTACACTAACCAAAATACCACGTAACCAGCACCACCCACAATCACCAAAAGCTATTAAATTCCTTCACCTAGCCCATGCAAAGCCATCCCACTTTATATAAACAGTGTACACTAAAAAAATGGTTATTTTGAGAAATAAAAATCGTAAAATGTAAATTATTAGATTATATATTTTTAAGATTAAAAAAATGCACATGATTTTTATTTTTTTAAGCAGTCATGTGATCATCAACTAATTTGTAATCTTGATTAAAAATATAAGAGCAATTATAGGTGAACAAAAATCTGTATTAGGAACATCAACTAACAATAAAGGTTTTAACTCACCAGGAGTATAATAAACTATAATACATATAAGTCATGAAGAGGACCCTGAGATGCTAATTACCAGTCAGTACATTCATTTGCTTTTCTGAAAAGAATTATATATATATATATATATATATATATATATATATATAAAGTTGGTAAAAAAAAGTTTAATGTTTATCTTATAGTTTATAATGTAAAACAAATTTTATAGTATTCTTATTTGAATTATTTTAAGATAATTATTTAAAAATTTAACAAATTTATCATATATAATAATAATAATAATAATAATAATAATAATAATAATAATAATAAGTTATATGATTGGATAATTATGTAAACAAATTTACACTCTCTCAATGCATAACTTAAAAAAAAGTGTGAAAAAAATTAAAATTCATACATGTTGACAAATAAAATAATGATTATTTAAAAATAAATAATAAAATAATAGAGAAGGATGGAGAGGCAAAGTTGCAGTTTAAAATAAAGAAAAAGGTATTAATTGATAAAAACCAAGTCCAACAAAATACAATAGAGTTGCATTGCAAGTTGAGGATCCACTTGCATGCCCTGTCTTGTAATGTATCCTCTCATTTCTCTTTCTCTCTCTCTCACCTAGCTCCAATCTCATCTCCAAAAGCAACAAACAAGAGCAAAAAGAAGAGAAGAAAAAAGAAAACCCCTTCATTTCAACAACAAAACTAATGCAACTTGTACTACAAAAATATTTATACTAACCCACCCCTTATGCCTTGCCGTCTCCAATAACACCCTCTCATATATATGCTTTTGCTTATTATTCAACATCATCAACAAATCACACACACAAACACAAAGTGATATATATCTCCGGAGAGAAGAAGAAACAAAGAGAGATATTTTTAGATATATACTATCATTTTTATTATAAATTAAAATAATAATAATAATAATAACAATGCCTTCTTCTCTTCAGTTGGATAGGTTCAATCCTATCACCGACTCCGCCACCGTCGCCATCGCCAACGGCGTTAACTTCCCGAAGCAGCCTCAAGCGCCGCCGTCCACAGAGGCGCGTCGCCTCGTGGTGCCCTCTCTCTCTTCTGGCAGGGGAATCGCGGCCCCCGACACGGTGGCGCTCCACCACGAGCACGTGGTGGGGCCCAACCAGTGCTGCTCCGTGGTGACGCAGCACATCAACGCCCCCGTCTCCGTCGTGTGGGCGGTGGTGCGGCGCTTCGACAACCCGCAGGGGTACAAGAACTTCGTGAAGAGCTGCCACGTCATCACCGGCGACAGCATTCGCGTCGGCGCCGTCCGCGAGGTGCGGGTGGTGTCGGGGCTCCCCGCCGAGACGAGCACGGAGCGGCTGGAGATCCTCGACGACGAGCGCCACGTCATCAGTTTCAGCGTCGTCGGCGGCGACCACCGCCTCAGGAACTACCGGTCGGTGACGACGCTCCACGCCAACGGGAACGGGACACTTGTCATCGAGTCATACGTCGTTGACGCACCGCAGGGTAACACTAAGGAGGAAACATGCATGTTCGTCGACGCGATCGTACGTTGTAACTTACAGTCGCTGGCTCAGATTGCTGAGAACAGAACCAAAAACTGTGAAAACACTGCACAACACTGTTAACTTTTTTAAGTGTTTAACGATATCATTCATTTCTTCTCTATTTTTTTTTTTTTTAAGTTAAAATGGGTTGTGTCTTCCGGTTTTTTTGTTTCAAATTCGGGTGTCATGGACTTAGATTCAAGCCCGTGTGTTTGGAATTGATATGCATGGATGGGTAGATCAATAGGGTTTTTCGGACGGCAATGGTTGAATCAATGTGATATGTATATGCATATATGATATATGTTACTGTTCATATAAATGTCCAATGATGTAGTTCTATTTTCTCTTTTCATTCTACCTAGCAAGCTCTGATCGTGGATTAATGGTGTTCTACTTGCGCTGAACTTCGCATCCGAGGTGGACTTTGATTCTTCTTGTTTTGACTTTTGTCTATATTTTCTTTCATTCTTAACACACGGTAAATAAAATTATGAATTAACCAATGAGTATAATTAGCTAGTTTGTATTCGTGTTTAGTACAATTTTCTCGAGATATGGAAAATTGATGAGCTGGCAGGTTATTAAATATATATTTTTACATATTTTAATACAAATGCTAACTTGTTGACCTAAGATATTAGTTAAGAAAATTAAAATTAAAATATTTTTACTAAAAAATAAAAAATTATGTTTTTCATGATTTTTTATAATTTATATGATAAATATTGTTTTCTTTTAATTTTTTAACTAATATATTTTTATTTTAATCATATTTTGAAGAGGGAGCGAAAGCCTACCGTACACACACTGACACACTTGAGCAGTTGAGCACTCCGCAGCAATGGTAATTGGTAAATGTTACAATCCGAATAAAGGAGGTATGAACAATAATGTACTTATATATAATACAAGATAAATATTGTATGAACTCGTATGAACAGTTGTCCCAAAAAAAATAAACTCGAATTAATGAACAAGACATGAAAAGAAAACTATAGCTAAAGGAAGTATTGTGGACACTCGAGCATCTATTTGTTGAAATAAAGAGTGATAAGAATAAAATAACTTTCTTTTTGTAAAAAAAAAATAAAAATTTCTTCGATCAATGTAATATTGTCACCTAAATCACCCCCCAGCCCAGTGATCACCAAAATATAAAAGACTATATACTAGTAAACGTACAACTTACAAACGATATAATATGAAGGATATATTAGTAATTAAAATAATATTTTTAATACACTACTATATTTAAGTATTTATTATTGGATAAGTTTTACGAAAGTTTTATTAGATATTCTGCAGGGTTATTGTATATGTATATTTGGGATATATGTACTACCAATTAATCACCTTTTTTTTTACAAAACCAATTAATCACCTAATAATATTAATAAAGAGAACTTTGAAAAGTTTATATTGTTAAAATTTATCATATAATAAAGCAAATTAATTTTAATGGGGAGTACCCTATCCAACGTTTAAGATCGTCCTTCCAACATTTAAATTGATTAAAATAAATGATAAAGTTTATAAAATATTATTTAACTGTTCATATCATTCCATCAACATCTGAGGAGTCTAAGCATTCCTACTTAAATAAAAAACGCTAGCGTTATGAAGGGTTAATTAACCAACCAATCCGTTAATTAAAAAAGGAGAAGTTTTTTAATGAATTTAAACGTTATTACCACGTTGATTTGGTGTCCATTTTGGTTTTAAAAATTAAG
This sequence comes from Glycine tomentella, assembly GCA_007407185.1. Lineage (NCBI taxonomy): Eukaryota > Viridiplantae > Streptophyta > Magnoliopsida > Fabales > Fabaceae > Glycine > Glycine tomentella. Next base: position 64,631 of record PYAF01000818.1, read on the forward strand.
AATTAGATTTTAATTAAAATTGTAACTATGACTTCTATAAAAAAAAGTGCTTGTACATTCTAATTAAATTCAAATAATAATGTATTTTTTCTATTTCATTTCTTGAAAAGTGACTTAAAAGAACATTAATACATCATTATTACCAAGACAAGAAGTCCAAGGAAGCAACTTACACACACTTGTACATATACATAGTACACAACCATTCTATTAGCAAATACATACTTTTAATATTCTCCATCTGGCGTGATTGATCATCATCATCATCTTCTTATGCAATTTTTTTGATGTTCTAAACCAAACCAATCGATCGCCATTCGTCACAATGCATATAATACCCGCCGAATAAGCCGCTGCAAAGTTATAATAGTAACTGCCAAAGAAGACTGTGGATGTATTATAAGTCACTGAAAAGTTTGCGCTAATATAGTTCACTTCACCAACCTTTTTTATCCGTGAGTTTACCTATAATTCATCAACCTTTTTACTCAACCAATTCAATTAGACCGTGTCAATTTATTTAAGCTTAGGAAAAGAAAGTATTCCATCCATTATTGATCGATGTTTTGTTTTGTTTAGGAAAAGAAAGTCTTTAAAATAATTTCTGAGGGATCAATGTTTTGTTTAACACTATGTTTGGAACAACCCATTCACGTGTTTTCAAAAGCTAGCTGCCTGATATGCTTTCAATGTTTGTGGTCTAAAATGATCAAGTTGCATGCCCACAGTCTGCCTCAAAGCTTCAAATTCGCTATATATTTTGAAATGTAACTACCAGCCATTTTGAATTGAGCTAAATATAATCTTTTTATATATAATAAAACTCACATGTAATTAAAGTTATCTCTCATCACATTTATTATTATTTCTCTCTTTTATTTATATCTTTCTCTTTTGCTATAAACACACACCGAACGTTTTTCTAAATTATATTGAGTAATTAACTACCAAAGTTATATATATATATATATATATATATATAATATTTGTCATCTTTCAAAAGTAAAATATATATAGATATATTAATTAGCCATTTGATCTTTTCTGAGCGTGGAAATCGGTGAAACGGTGGGCAGTGGCTTTTACAAGTTGCTCTTTTTTGTTATAAAAATTTGCAAGTTGCTCTGAACTCTGAAGCTTCTACTAATTTTGTCGGCCCTAAATTGTACTGCATATGTACGTATTAGCGAAAGGATAACTGAAACCCTGATACTAAAAAAAGAGAGCACATTTTTCTAAAAACAAATGAGATTTTCTCTTTGATAGCCATGCACGTAATATGGAGCGTATAATATTACAAATAGATCATCATAATTATATTTAGGGATTACGACGTCATAATAAACTATTGTCTAAAATCAGGCTTTGAACTGCAACTTGCCATGGAGGAAAATCAACTTGTTCGGCAAATAATGCCAAGTTGTTATTCTTTTGCGAAGCTAATAATATTCTCTCTCTTTTTGCGTTCAATATTGATAATTGTTATTTATATATTTCATTATACAAATGTGAGTTGTAGGTTGGAAGGGATGGAGGAATTGCAACTTGGCTTGCAAGTGGGCGTCAAAAGCATTCTTTAATGTTCGATGAACATTGCCTTGTTTGCTTATATATACATTATTACTGTTAGAAGAATTAGTGTCCCATGAGTCATTTATTCATTTTACCACACAAGACTTGGTCAAATAATTGCCGATAATTTCCCATATTTCTCTTTAAAAAATGTTTAATAGACACTTAATTATATATTATTTTACGCCTAAAGAGAACGAAAAAAAATAGATATAAAAAAAATATTTTATAAGAAAAAACATATAAATAAGATAAGTGATATAATTTTATAAGAAAAAGTAAAAATAAAATAAGATTGTTAATTAGGCGTTTGAGATTTGTGAGTGTTAAAAAAATCAAAACTTATAAATATAAATAGAGTTTATGAAGTAATAAAAAATGAAATAAAAAATATTAACAAATATTTAAAATGAAAAATAGTTTATTTATCCTTCCTCTGTCCCATAGTCCCATCTTTTAACTGTGTACGCACTATTTCGTACTATTTCACTTACCGATGAAAAGATTCTCCCCATTCAGCTTTTACCCTTCAATATCTCTCTTTTTGACTATTATCTTCGGTGCGAGAGAGATAAAATATTTTGTTAGATTAAACGCCCATTCGGCTTTTCATTGAATTTTATAGGTTGTCGTTTTATTTAAAATTTATCAAAAGAAGTAGACATAAAACTTATATAAAACCTAATTATGCGAAATTTTAACTTACTTAAGAGTATTCATTCTCTCTTAATCAATTTGATATTGGTAAAAAAATCCTAAGATTAATTGTTTTTCGATTTTCTAGATCGATTTCATGAGTGGATGTATAATAAGCCAATATAAAAATTCGATACTTTATAAATTCATGGTTCCAAAATTGATGAAAAAAAAGACTCTAGATAATCGTGGCCACAACTTGATAGCCAATATTCCAATCAAAAATTACAAATACAGAACTAGTAACATATAGAAAAACAATTGTATAAGTTTGGGCTTTTAAAATTTGATTAGTTTATTTTTTTTAGTTATAATAAATTTATGGTTTTCTAATTTTAAGTCAGAAAACTGCATGAATTTTAAAGGGATTAAAATTAAAAAAGTGTAAACTTATAAAGAAAAAAATAAATAAATAAAATTACGAGGATCAAATTTTAAAAAACAAAAACTTAGAAAAACTAAATTCATATTTAAACCTTATTATTATTATTATTATTATTATTATTATTAAATTTTCCTATACCAATGACAAGATTGAGAATAATGTTCTTTTAATTTTAGTTTGATCTAATATAAATTCAGTTTTTGTCTTCTCCCAAGGTAACTTTCCTTCCCTTTCTATTTCACATTTCTTGTTATCAACTCTGATTTCAGTGACTTGGGACTCAGTCCAGGTTCATATTATTGGTTAAATATATATGCAGACCGAATAACTTTGGATTGGTGATTCCCATCTATATATGATCTCAATTTTCATATTTTAATTTTCCGAGGTTGTTTATATTCAAAGAAAAGTTATTGAAACTTTTTTTTTGTGTGTATATATATATATATATATATATATATATATATAGACACACACTACGAATCTGAGAATGGGTTAAAAAATTAATGAAAGATACAAAAGAAAGGAACCTTGAAGAGGTGGGAAATATTGGGGATCACTTCAACTATTTTGAGATTCGAGATTAGAAAGGTTCTCAAGTTCAGCATTTATTGTCTTTTTTTTTTACTTCTCAAATGCACTTTCGCATTCCTCATATTTGTATATTTGTAGCGAAGGTAATCATTGCGCTGACAAGCTAGCTAATTATAATCTCTTAGTTAACATTCTCTTGACGGGATTCAATTCCCCTTTTTTGTATAGTTGATTATATGAACAACATATTAGGTTGTCCTAACTAAAGGTTTTATTGATTTGTTCTTGCTCATGGGTCTTGGTATAGTACTCCCATGTATTTTTGTTTTCATCTTCTTTAATATATATTTATGACTTGTTGATGGTGTCTAAGAGATGAGTGTTAACATAAATAGGATGCATCTTATTCATGATTATAAGTTTTCATTTAAAAAAAAAATGGAAGTTACTCTCACCTTGTAAGTTTGTCTTGTAAGATCGAATTAGACCTAATTCCCATTATAGAAAGAGAAATAATTAATTTTAAATATTCTCATTACACATGATATGTAAATTGTGGTAGCAAATATCTCTAATAAGTACTAATGTTAAAACAAATGTTCCATAGCAATACAATTCATCAATATATATGTTAGCATAGAACCAATGCTGGTGGACATAATTAACTAGCAAAATTTGGAATTTGACAATCCAATTACAAGAAACAAAATAATTAACTCAATTTTATATATATACAATCACCTCCTTCATCAATGTTAATGTACTATTATTTTACACAAATCCTCTTTTTTTATTCATTCGTTCTCTTTTACCATTTCTAACAAGCTCGTAGGTTGTAGCCTCCCATTTACAAATTTTCATGCCACACAAGGAACCGAGCGAACAAGGATCTCTTATTTTGATGCACTTTCAAGGATAAAATAACTTGACAAACAAAAGCTCATTCCAAGTATCTGGAAGTCCAGGCAAACACCAATGCACACAATCAGCATAGCTAGCAGGGTTAGCTAATTGCTCTGGAGTTAATGGGTTCCATTGTTTCTTGTAAATTGATGTATGTGCATCTTTACGGTAGTTGGATAGTTGTGTAATGTTGAGAAAAGTTATAGGTACTTTGGATTTTCTAAACACTTCCTCAATTACTTGCATTATGCTTTTTTTAGAATCAGAACCCCAATATGTGGGATCATCAATTGGTGTTGTTTCATTGTAGCAGTTCCCTCCTGCTTCACCTCCCCACTCTATGCTTCTGCCCACATATTTACAAAACAATGTGAGTCCCCACAATTTTATGCTTCCATATATAACAAATTCTTCAATAACCAATACTCTCTTGAAAATAGAATAATGAGAAGTACATATCAATCTCACTCTAAAGGTTAGCAATATCAGAATATAGATAGCCACTATTTTTAGCACAAAAAATTGTGTTATTATGTATGTGAACTATACTCACTTTGCATGAGACGGTGACATGCTGGTAAAGAAGACTCTTGTCTTGTTGGAGTCAATGTTCAGCCTCACCCATCTAAGCATACTCTTCATAGCCATACGATAAGCATCCTCTGTTGACATATCAATTATTTCCTTTACTTTATCGTTAAAAGTTCCAAGCCTAAAAGTTGGAGAAAATTTTAAGTAATGTTTTGCAATGGCAATGTCAAAGAAATGAGAGAGGGCAAAGTAAATAATTGCTTGAATAGTGTAAAGTAGAGAAACATACAAGATCTTCATCTTAGAGCCAGTTATCCACCAAAGGTAAGTGTTAAATACAACAATGTCAGCGCCTTTCCAATGACGACCATGCGTATTGATTGAACCTTTTCTCACAATTCTATCAGTTACCCTATGGATGACAGCATTATCGGAGTTTGATTCAAGAAGAAAAGGTGCCCAATAGAACTCAATCGTAGCATTGTATTCCTAATTAAATACAACACAATGAACAAAGAGGGGGGAAAAGACTAACATGATAATGGTGCTAACACTGAAGTTATGTATTCTACATAAGCAAATAGTAAGAGGTGTACGTACCTTAGCTGTAAAGACAGTGAGTGAATCAAAGGTTTCCATGGATTTAGCATGTTCGGGAATGATTTGATGGAGAAGGCATATCAAAGAGACATATTGACTTCGGTTGAGGGAGTCTCCAATAAATATCATCCTCTTCCCACGAAGCTTTTCCAACATTAATCTGGCATTGAATCTGCATTTTGGTAAAAATGTGTTATGTTTAGCTTAAATTAATTATGAGTCCTTGAAGTATTTAATGGATCGAGTTCTTTAAGGTGTAAAGTGTAAATTTAAACTATGAAGAATGATTAGTTTTATTTTCTCACAAGTAGTGTGCTCCTGTTAAGAAATTCAAAATACTGTTATTTGTTCATGTTTATTCAGGATCGTGACATATTCAACAAAACTGTGGTATGATGACTAACATGTCGATGTTTCGAGTGGACTAAGTTCCTTAAGGCAAGTAATTATTACAAAAAACTTACCAAACATATCTCAAGACATTATTTGCATACTAAATTTTGATGTAACCTTCTTAATTCATATAATTTTAATCTCATTAAGAGAATTGATTCATTTCTTGCCTGAAGTACCAATATTAATTTGATCTCTATATATCTTTTCATTGGAAACTCTTAGCGTCTTTTCATTTAACGACCTTAACGGGCATACAAGAGAAGTTAACTTTATTGTCTGCCATTTTTCCTTCTCACTCTTTAAACTAGAAAAAGTAGGTATGTCTGATTACACTAATTGGTTGTTTAGTCTATGGAAGATCCATTGAGACTAAACTCGTTTGTGGTAAAGACGTTGCTTGTGGATTAGATTCTTAAACGTACACTTAACTTCAAAGACCTTACCAATTAAAACAATCTAACCAACGCCTACAACTCCTTTAGTTTCAATCACGTACAAAAGCAAATAGTCATTCCAGAAAGAAGGAAAAAACGTGGCCACAACATTAGATTTCTAATTGTCTGTTTCAAACTTGCAATAATAATCAACCCGAAACCAAATCCAAGATATTAACTGGCTTAAAGACTCAACTTGACATAAATTAAAATAGAAAATGTCACAAAACATCATTTGTATTATTCAAATCCAAGCTGTCGAACTGGGACTGGGGCATCCTCAATTACTTCATAATTTTTTTTTTAAAGATCCTCAATTACTTCATTATATCATGTTCTTGCTACAAGGTCCGACCAATTGAAAACATACATAACGTCCTTCAAAATAGAGCTACATTAATAACAAGTGTCCGATTCGATTCCACCATCATTGCAAGGCTTAATTGGTACAAAATTGTTGGTGGCAATCATTCAATTGTAATTCAATATATGGCTAGTTATGACTTTATATGACTCCAATATTCATAGTTCAATCGCCACACTGTGTCACACGTGGCTGCCATGAAACGGATTCAACAAACCCACTCCGACCCACCGACAACTTGGACCCGTAAAAAAAACCACACACGACAAACATGAAAAAACAGAACACATTTTTTAACATTCTTTGAGGTATTTTCAAATTATATTTCTAAAAAATAAATGTATTGAAAAAAGTGTTAGAAAATACCCTTCAAGCATCAGTCCTTTATTTATACTATTAATGTTACTTTCAATCATTTTCTCATTATATTTTGAATTGTTACTTTGAAAATTATAGAAGATAAATAAATCTCATTAATGTAAAGGATAAATTTAAAAAAGATTACAGTTAAAAATAAATTTAATATTAATACCTAAATTAATTAATTTTTTTAATAAGAATGTTTTACTCAACTATGTCTTATAATTATAATTATTGACGAAGTAAGTATCTGGGAGAACTGTTGAACAAAGAAATTAAAGAAGCACTTACGTGGGAAGATTGCCACCGTGAGGCTGCCATCGCCACCGTTGATACTCCTTATCGGGTCGACCGTGTTCTTGACATGTTAATTGTGGCTGTATGTACGGACACTCCGATTCCTCGTACAGTGGCCGAGTCAACTCGTCGTGTACCCACCTTCCGTTGAACACGTCACACTCTTGTTCGTCTTCCTCCCTTTTCGTTTTCGTCAACACCGTCTTGTTTTCTTCGGATATTAAGCGGAGATAAGGAACAGTACTGAATTCAGGTGAGAGAAGCGAAGAACAAAAGGAAAGAAAGAAAGAAGAAAAAGGAGTTTGACTCACCGGGTGTGGAGAAGAGTGTTTGGGCTGTGTGGTCGTTGGAGTGGAGGTGTGGACGTAAGATGAAGACGAAGTCATGGCCATAGAGGATAGCGGCGAAGAGAATGAAAGCTAAGAGGGTGAAGAGGTAAGAAGAGAGACGAGGCTTCACTCTGAGAAAGGAAGGGAAGGAAGAGTTTGAAGGTGGCTTCATCATTTTTTGCATGCATGGACCCCAAACTTAGTCTTTCATTCTTGTAGCAACCTACTACAATTCTGATTTTGAATTATAAGTAAAAGCTAAAGCTGGTGAGTTAAGCCATCATTGTTTGTGGAGACTCTGAATATGTATTTTGTAAGAGAAGAAAAGTTTATGAAAAAATCTGTTCTTCACTCAAAATCAATTGCCACGTTAAAAGAATGAAAAGATAAGAAAAAGAAATATTAATAAGATAGATTATGTGACATGATAATAAGAAGAAGAAAAAAATATTGATGAAGTGATTCATATTTAGCAATGTTAAAATATCATGACTCAAAAGTCTTAAAAATATGTTATGGATCTAATTTAATCTCAATAATTAATTTAAGGATGTAAAGGATGTTCTGCATTTATATTTGGGTCTTTCCCAATAAAAAGTTTATACCAATTATCCACCGTGCTTTCCGTCATATATCAAATTTATTTTTCAATCTTTAACTTATTAATAGTCAGTAATAATGAGCCACGTTTCGTTCGTGCTTTTTCGTGCAGAGGTTTTCGTACTAATTAATTAGCAAAGCTGGGTTTGTCAAAGCCAGAGACAGACATGCATATGTTAAATTATTATTATACTTAAATAAAAATACTGCTCCACAGTTAAATTATGTACCCTAATTAACCGAATGACAGAGAGGAAGAAGAAAAAAATTAATGATAAAAACAATATTTGTCTTTGCAATTTTAGTATTTTTATTTTATTATTAAGAAGTAGCATATTTCCAAGGTTGAAATGTTTGAGCCTTTGAGGGTCAGTGGTGTGGGAAGTTGAAATGTTGCTTGCCTTCACAGCTACGCGAGCGAGGAAGATTGAGAATAATAATAATAACTTTCCCTATTCAAATAGGATATACATTACATCAAATAAACAAAAAGATGTCGACAAATATATGTGGCTATTTTTCTCAGGGTTATGAATAAGAGTTTGGTCATCATTAGGTAGAGGGTATTAGGCGTTAGGTAACGTTGCAATTGGAATTTACCTGCTTAATTTGTTGTTGTTAATTCTCCCAGAAACAAAAGATAATTTTTGGAGCCTGCAGGGTATTATATATTTATTTATCATTATTATTATGCTGCTGTGTAGCTGTGCTAGCTGGACACAAAAAAATAAAATCATGGGCCAACTAAAAATGAGTAAACTAACAATAGTAATGACTAATGAGTTGTAATATTAATCTTCCTCAAAAACAAATAAATAAATGAAGTGTAATAGTCCTTTGTTCTATTGCTAATTGTACGCATTTGATGATTAATTCCAGTTTGCACATACCATGCATACATTACTTTTTATTATTAGGTCTAATTAGATTTCGGGGAAAGTAGTACATGTTAGTTTGAGCTCGCACAAAATATATTTTATTAGCCAGAAAGCACTGAAACTATGGTTGGGCTAACTTCCATACTTTTGCATTCACATAGTGTTTCACATCACATGGTTTTAATTTAATAAGGACATTCGTTTTTCATCAAAATAAAGAAGGAATCTGTTTTTGGATACAGTTTTTGTTCAAGATGGCAGATGAATAATATTATCAAAGTTTATGCGTTCAGATGGAAGACGTGAGTATATATATATATTTAGAAGAGAAAAAATATTATTGCAAGCCAAGAGAAACTAGAATTTTCTTGCTGAAATATCAGGAGAGATGAGGATTTATCCTGGTTCTTCTATTTTTGAGCGAGACCGACCAAGTACGTTATAGCATATACTTTCAAAGGATATCAGAGAACGTTTGTAATCACGTATATGCGTAGTACAACTTTAAGAATACTCAATAGTTTTTCTAATAAAGATTTCTAAAATGCTTACGGATCAAGAAAAAAGTCTTATTCTATACCATTAAATATAAAATATGTATGGTGAATCATGCTTTTTTCTTATTCTTAATGTCAACATATATTGATGAACAAGAAAAATCGTACATATCTCATTTTTCACATACCAAAATTACTTTAAATGAAATTATGCCTTTTTTACCATAAGTGACAATACTAGCAAGATACTTTTAACACATTATTGGATAAATTTTTATTGAAAACTACAAAAATACGACTGAAACTTGTAAATATGTGGAACCCAGAATTATTATTTTGATTAATATGTTTAGAAGAGTGTTGAAAAATGTATTATTAGTATTTCTTGACAAGAGGCAAATAGTGGGATGGGATTTGGCTCAAGTCCAAGAGATTGAAGCTGGTCATTGAAGTTGACATTTACTCTAGATATACTCGGGCTTCATTGGCAAAAAGCTAACAGCAACACCCCATCCATATAAAATTAACTAGAAATGCAAGAATGATTACAAAATGAGAAACACGAATGAATTAACGGTCAAATTAACAAAAGACAAGTTACATTTTCATTCAATTATCTGATTATCAACCAAAATAATTGGATTAGCTCCATCATAATTCTTCTTTTCTTTAATAATCATGCTAGACTTTCTTTTTTGTTTTATCTTTTTTTTTCTTCCTCCTCCTCTTTCTCCTTTTCTTTCAGAGAGACAAAAGAATGTTAAATGCTAAATTCATGGAGGGACAATCAGAACAAGAATTACAGATTTCTATGGTATGTTCCATATCAAGGAAGCTCATAGCTGACCGATAGGGCATCTGAAAAGGGATTTTTCCGCATTTGTCTGCAGAATGTTGGTCTTGTTTTGGATATTATCCGTAATGTATTCACCAGATAAATCCAGAATCGAAAATATAATCTCAGAAGTTCACAGGAGAATAAGAGCTCCGGTGACCTTCTGACGGTCCCTTAAACTTCCTCACCAAAGATGTACACAGACTCTGCAAAGACAAAATAAACTACAATGCTTACACGAATAATGCAACTCCCAACCTTCTCGTACATATCATTGAGCTAAAGTTTTAAAAATTCATTTTATCTTTTCCTACTGCCAAATTGGAAAAACTGAAACTGAAGCATTCATGTAGAAGAATACCTGTGTTCTCCTAGGCAAGCTAACCCAGAAGTCAAGGTTAGGGATAATCTGAAATATAGAGTCAATGAAAGAATATTCAATCCCAATTGCAGTAAAGTCCCACAAAAGGTGGCTTTAATGCTTTAAAAAAGTTCTGTGAATGATTGACAAGGAATTAACATTTTAAAACATCATAAACCATATAAGAAACAAAATGACTAACAGAATGACTGGGTGTGTAATTAACAAGCAATTTCCCACCATTAGAAAAGAAAGGACAATAACGAATTTGAGTTTCAGCGTAAGATGCGAAAATTTAGCCATGTCATTTAAGTTACCCATACATAAATGGCAACAAGAAAAGTCCACGATGAACTGCTGACAGAAGGTCATTATGCAACGTTGATTCAAATTACCTCAAAGATAATAATTAAATCAATGGTAAAAAGACCACGAATAACTAACTGAAAAAGGTTTTCTTTTTCTTTTTCTCTTTTCACTTTCTAATCAGAGCAGAGCAAGTATAAGGAAACAATTACGGAATAGACAATTCACAAATCCTACATGAAATACATAAAGGTTTATACTAAATATATTTATGGTCCCTGAAAATGACATTTTAAAAAAATCAATTCTTGTCTAAATTTTATTTGTTTTAAAATTTATAAAAACTGTGCATTTGGTCCTTAACGAGAGGCTATAAACACACTACTTTTGTTAAATTTAGAGACTAAAAACAAATAAAATTTAAATAAGAACTAAAAAAAATCATGTTTAGAAATCAAAAACATATTTAAGACTAAATAAAATGAAAATAGACATACATACCCTACCAGGAAACAGAGTACAAGACAATTAAATAACAAAAGGACAGGAGAGAACATACATCTATACCACGAATCCCGAGGAAGAAAAATCGGTAAACTATACCAATCAAGAGATATGCAGCAAAAAGGCACAAAACACTGGAATGAGATAAGATGAAACAACTATTAGTAATTTATCCAAATCACAGCCCCTTGTGATAATTAAAGTCCCAGGCACGACACTAAAACCCTTACATGATCAGTAAGGTGCCAAACCACCCCCACCCTCCTCCATGAACATTTATAATGATGGCACAGCCAGATGGGTGCTTTAGCTCTGTAAACTGCTTGAGAAAATTACAACAGTAAAATAATAGTTGTCTTTGGTTTTAAATTCATATCACCTTCATATTGCCCTTTGTTTTCAACTTTTTCCAAGTCATCGTTTATATTCTCGGGTTCCATTAGATATATATCAATGCAGGGGAATAAGAGATTGAATTTCTTTCTACTTTTATCCATTTTGAACAAAAAAGAATTGAAGACATAAGAAAAAGACTCATTATCTCGTGTATTAGAGTTAGAGATGAGAGCTTGTTATCTTAGCTCTGTGCTGCAATTTTGTGGAATCCATCAATTATCTTGTCATCTATATGCAACATCTATAGCTTGAAAGAAACCATTTTAACTTTGATATTTTAATTTCACAGTTAAAACTACAATCAACAAGAATACAGGGACAATCAACATGGGTACAGAACAATAAATGTATTCACATCATTGAGGGAAATGGCAGTTGGTGAAGAAAATAGCTGGAAAAGGAAAAAATAAGAAAATTTTTCTTTATTAATCTTTTAACTGGTAAATTAATTCACTGAAAGAGAGAGAGAGAGAGAGAGAGAGAGAGAGAGAGAGAGAATGATAGGATGCCAGCAAGATAAACTAACATGATAATTGTAAATAAAAGAAAGCCAAAATCCGAGGATATACCAAACTAATGGAATATGGACAACAATATCATTTGATAATATTATGAAGTTTCTACAAGATAAATGAAAAGGAAAAGCCAACAACTTCAATCATATTCCTTGCTGTTTTAAGAGTTCACATCTCAACATTTCCCAGATTTCCAACAATTGTCAGTGATTTTCAATTTCAAAGTTAACAAATTAAAAAAAATACATACTGCTCAAGGACATAAAAGAACTATGATCGGATGTTGGAAACCTACATCATAGTATCATATTATAACAAACAATAGCAAGAAAGCACTAACTATTAAAGACCAAAATAAAGTACTCACATAATCACAGGCCCCTAATCTCTCCAGAGCTTGCGGTCCCTGTAAGCAGAAGATTGATAATGAAACTTTCCAATCAGTATTTGGTTAATAATTTCTGGTTTAATCAACTGAAAAAAGAAATTTAAAAACAACAAAAAAAGAATAAAACCCCTACTTGCACTCCATTTAAATTGCAAAGAACAGACACAGCTAGCGAACAGTTGTACTTAGGGCCACTGTTTGACATTTTAACAATGACACCGGTGTGGGGATATTTCTTATCTGCCATTGGAATATCATCAGAATCATATATTATCTACTTAAGTTCATATTTAGAAGCATTATCAAAATCACTTAAATCAAGTAGTGCATAATAGACAAATTACAAAACGGGAGGAGCCTAAATGAAGCACCGAAAATTAGCAAAAGAAAACCATGGATTAAAGCAAATAAGAAAACAGAAACAGATGGGAAAATTGGGCTTACCAATAATATCAACATCTATTTTTGGGCCACGTCCTATGGCTGTGCATACATGATAACCTGCATTATCACTTTGTTAGAGGATGAAAATTCCATCCTACTTAAAATTTCACTCTAAGATATACTCAATAATTGACTTCAATTGGACATAGTTCATGTATCAAAAGCTTTAAATGGTAAAGCAAGGTAGAGACATAACTCCAAAATTATTTTTCTTGACCTACAGATGATGAAGGGGACATGTTATTTAAACCCTAAAATAATCTCTACTACAGAACGTAGCCACTCTACTAATAATTCCATTGTACAGAAGCTGAAACAATGTTTTTTTTTTTTTTTATCATGGATGGATGCATTTTTTCAGATTTTTCAATGAGAAAGTGAAAGAGTGGAATTAGTAATTGAAATCAGAAACACACTAGAATATAGGTTCTTCTTATACCAAAAGAAATGTACAAAAAATGAGAAACAAATGAAAACGAAGACAAAAAAAAAAAAAAAATCTTAGCAATAAAAATTGCAGAAATGAAAAGGCCTGATAATTTTTTCTTTTTCTGCAAGTGCAATTAGCTACTATGAACAAGGTCAGTCATGTTATCACTCAATATTTAAAGCTTTTAAAGTAAATTGAAGCACTTTCAGTTCAGCTAACCTAAGGTCCCGTTTGGGGTTGTCGTAAAATCCAGTTTATTATTTTAAAACAAAATATGTTTGAATAAAAGAGAGGTGAAATGGTTTTTAAATCAATTTTAACTCACTTTTGGAAATAGGAAGACAAAAAATTATAATTGTAGTTTTAAGTTCTTAGAAATTGCATTGCCTCTTTCAATACTTTCCTCCACCTAGGGACAGATCTAGAAGGGGGCAAGCAACCCCCTCCTTAGAAATTTTCATGTACATATTTTAAGTTAATTAGTATAAAATTATATAAAATTAATTGTGTATATTGTTATTATAATAATGGTTAATGTTAATTATAATAAAATTGTGTGAAATGAATTCTATTCGTTGTTTTATTGCAATGACTAAAGTGATAATTAGTGTAAAACTAATTGTGTATTTGTTGTTATTATTATGATAACAATTAAGGTTATCATTATTTAATATAAAAACTAGTTTCAATTTTATATGTAAAAATAATAAATTTTAAAAAAATATTATTTATTAAAAGTTAGACATCTAAACAATTATAAAGAAAGAAAAAAAAAATTTCCAGCCCCCACTTTATAAGGTTTCTGGAACTGGTCCTGCCTTCACCTTCTTCACCTCCTCCCCAGTCTTCTCCACCTCTCGTTCAGTCTTCACCTCCACTCAGTCCTCACCAACTGCCACACCCCCACCAGTGAGCTTGCCTCCCCCCAGCCTCTCCACCACCTACATCCCCTCCCCTAGCACCTCCATCCCACCTACAACTCTCCCTCGCACAACTCCTCCATTTGCAGTTCATCCACCCAGACTGACCCTAACACCTCTGTCATCTCCACCACCCCAGCCTTTGTCAGCTCCCCCCTGCTTCACCCCACCCCCTCATGTTTCTAACTTTCCATTGAATGAAATTGAATCATGCACCATTCTGGATGCAGACGGAATATTCTTTTCAGCTATGCTTCACTTGAGATCTTCTCACACAGCCTTGTTTGAACAATCTGATCTCATCTTTTAAGTTAACATTTTAAAGGAAAATTATAATGAGATTGACAACAACGTTTAAAAACTGGAGAAATAAAAATTAAAACGACAAACTAAAAACTGGTTTTAGTTTTTAAAATTTTAAAAATTAAAAATTAAAAACCTCCCCAGATGGAGCCTAAATTGTGTAATGTTAATGTGGTGGTAGAATCTATATTTTCCGGTGAGAGAGGAAGAGCAACAGAGACTAGCAAAAATGACCTGAATTGAATTTTTACTTCATGATGATCTCAAAATAAATGCTTCTGTAGAAGCAATTCTGCAATTAGAGAAATTCATACCAAGGTCAAACACGCACTTATCATATAATTCAATTCAAAATGAGAAACTGCCCATGTTTCAAGGTACAAAAACTAAACAAAGCAGCAGTACTGTTCAGTTTTTTCACAACTACCACAAGCATAAAGCAGTAGACACTAGATGCAATTTATGTACAGAAACAACTAAATTGGAGAAAATAGAAGTGTCAGGAATTCTACCTCCAACGTTGTTTGCCATAAGTGCATTGCACTCCATCCCACAACGTTTTGGCCCTCCACAATCCTAACGCAAACAATAAGACAATCAAATAAGCAGAAAACTTTGTAAAATTATGGGACAATAAATTACTAAATATATTACATTATTTCAAGATATTCCCTGAAATAATTTACTTGATGCAAATTGCAGCAGGATCTTTGAACAGCCTTAAAATCCTACCCAATGCCTATCCTTGCAGATATTTATCATTCATATGATCTACCTTTTCATGTCATCCTTTCGAAGTAGCATCCCTTTTATGTTAACAGTGACCATTAGGCACTAGGCTAGACTGACTGATTGTTACTTGTTTAAACTAAATATAGTTTCCAATAAGCTTAAGAAAGCATATGATAGGGTCTCAAGAGAAGTCTTATGGTGGATGCTTGAGAAGAAAAATGTAGCATTAAAGTATGTTAATGCAATCAAGGATATGTATGATGAAACTACTACATGTGTAAAAGCTTGTAATGGAACATCAAGGTATTTTCCTATCACGGTAGGTGTTCACCAAGGTTCAGTTCTTAGTCCTTATCTCTTTGTTTTAATGATGGATGGACTAACGAGAGATATTTAAAGAGTAAGTGTTGTGATGTATGCTTTTTGCAGATGATATCGTGCTTATTGATGAGACCAAAGATGGCGTTAATAGGAAACTGGAATTGTGGAGAAACACTTTGGAGTCTAAAGGATTCACGATAAGCAAGAGCAAGACAGAGTATATGAAGTATGAGTTTTCGCGGGTAAGAGATAGTGATCAAGACACAGTGCATCTACTTGGTCAAGAGGTACCCAAGAAAGATGTTTTTAGATACTTAGGATCAATTTTGCAAAAAGGCAGTGAGATTGATGAAGATGTAAATCATAGAATCAGAGCAGAGTGGATGAAATGGCGGAGTGCATCGGAGTTTTTGTGTGAACGCAAAATTCCCCTTAAGCTAAAAGGAAAATTCTATAGAACAGCTGTAAGACCGGCAATGTTATATGCAGCAGAATGTTGGCCAGCACATAGGCAACATGAGCATAAAATAGGGGTAACAGAAATGAGGATGTTAAGGTGAATGTTTGGTTATACGAAGATGGATAAGATAAGAAATGAGGATATTCGACAAAAGGTATCAGTGGTACCGATATGTGAAAAGATGAGGGAGCATAGATTGAGGTGGTTTGAACACGTCATGAGACGACCACTGGATGCTCCCGTAAGAACAAGAGTTTGTTACCAAGAGCTCGACACAAAGAGAGGTAGAGGTCGACCGAAACTTACCTGGGAAAAGGTAGTTAACAAGATCTAATGAAGTGGGATATAGATTGGCGGACGGTATGTCTTAAGACGGAGTGGAGAAAAGCTATAAGTTTGATGGACGGTTAAATCCATTAGTAGTTCTATGTTTCAGTTGTTCCCTTTTTTAGTTTTTTTCCTTTTCTTTTCTCCTCCTTTCGCCTCTTTTTTTTAGTTTATTTTTTCTCTCTTTTATCTTTTTTCCACTTTTTCTTTCCCTATCTCTTTCTCTTTCCTTGTCTTATTTCCGATTTATCATTAGATTCATCTACCATCGACCCCAATTATCTTGGGTTAAAGATGTTGTTAATGTTGAAGTTGATGATAGTTTCCAATCAGCTTCATCTTTTGGAACATTTATCATACATTATTAGATTGTGATGCCAAATCATGCTTGACTGTAAAGTAACTAATCTACTAATATATTCTTCCTTATTAAAAAATATAAAACTTCACAGTTATCTGTTGTTGAGCTTCTTTGTTTAAGTGTATATACATGTGAGAGGAATTATGCATGCATTGAAGCTTCATATTTAAGTTTCTGTTTATTTATACAGGCTCAGATCTCTGAAATGATTTTTACTATACAATTTTCTAAGAAAGCTTAAAAAGGATGGATAAATACAAAGGAAAATGACTTGAAGAAAAAAATCTTGTACTGAAAAAAAATAACAGGAAACAGTATATTATTACAAGACAAGCAACAAATATATGTACAAACGCTGTGATTCCATCAACTATTCCTTTATAAAACTAATATCTTTATCCAAAACATAATTAATTATAGAGTATGATCATAATTCATAAATCACTAGTAATTATGATTACTATATGTCACTAAATCGACAGAGAAAAAATAGCTTCACAGAAAAGAGACAAATTTACCCAGCAGTCAGCACATATTGGAGGTCATGATTGAAAATCATTCCATCGCATAGCTGCTCAAACAACCGATGCACAAAATTCAATTATAGATCAGCATAGCACAAACTTTAAGCTACATTAAGACTATTGTTTCCTATAAACATATATGCTGTGTTTTGAAAGTCCATCTGTTCATAGAAAGTTCAACTAAAGTGTTTGAACTTGCATAGTTAGTTAGTTACATATATAACAAACACTAATTCAGTCATTGGAGGACAAAAATGAAGCGAGTTTCTTTTACTAGTAAACCCCTACATTAATCCTCAAAATTATATGGGTTGAGCATTTTAGTCCCTAAGATTTCAAAAACCCTTTGTCAGTCCCTGATTTTGCAAAAAGTCATTCGTTCTATCCTTTTCAGCTATAATTTTCACTGTTGTTTTACACCAAAAAGACTAAAGTAAATGACGTTTTGTAAAGTCACGGAATAATGAAGGGTTATAAAAATTTCAGGGACTAAAATGGTAGAATGACTAATTATGACCATAGACAGCTAAATGGATGGAAACTCTACTAGGCAGAAACCAAAGAAATAAGTGTGACCTGATGGAGCTAACCTGGAACCAAAGTGTGGTATCGTTTACTGCCACTTTGTAAAATCTACAAGCACCAAAATAAATATGAAAAAGAAATCTTCAGTCAGAACTGTATAACTGCCATATCCTTACAATATATTCATATTTAAAGCTAGTAAATTGTGATATAAAAACCAATGCTACCACCAAGGGTCAAGGGGGTCTATCTCAGTTGATTGAGCAGATGCGTAAATTATTGTAAATTCCTGACATTTTCTTCGATTTCTACGGATAAAAAAAATGATAACACCTAGTGGTGAGGTCTAGGTAGTAGTTTAATTAAGGTCTTAAGTTCAACCTTATTGTTGTCATTGTAAAACAATGATACTGTCAATGCCAAATCACAATAATAAACCAGAGAATCCATATAACTGTTAAAATCCTAACTTGAAAAACTAAATCCTCCAAACAACTAAATTCCAAAACTCTAGCAAGCACCTTATAACATTGATTAACTAATCCGGGAAATGATTCTAAACATGAATCAAGGAAGAATGAAATACGAAAATTCAATTAATAAAACAAATTATATATATATATATATGTGTGTGTGTGTGTGTGTATATATATATATATATATATATATATATATCCTAACAATGAAAAGGTTATGGAAAACAGAGAAAAAAGAATAAAAGACGGAACAGCGTTAAATAAACGGGGAGAGAGAGGGTTAAGGGCAGATCAGGAAGAGACCCGTCTTCGCTGAGGATGCCGTGAGGGAAGTTGCGAATGGGAGAAGAGAGGGTGTAATTGTAGATCTTGTTTCCGTCGAGAAAAGAGAATTGGCAAGGTGCAGTGGCGGTGGCGGAGGTTAGGTGTAGAAGAAGAAGAAGCGTGAAGAAAGTGACGATGATCATGCGTGGAGCCACCGTCGTCGTCATTGTTTGAAGGGTCAAAACACACCTATTTATTCCACTTCATGCTAAGAGTGAAGAAGTTGGGAGAAGAAGGGAGGTGGAATCGTGAGATGTGGGGTGCAGGAAGGAAGAGAAGACAAGAGGGAACAGATGGCCAAACATCTTGTGGGGGATCATTTTAGTTTTTTTCAAAAAATTAACGACGTTTTACATATTCAATACTAAATTCGTAATTTTTTTCAATCATAGCATTGTTTATAATTATTATTGCATTGAATTTTTATTGTTATTCAAGTTAGGCAGCAATACTCAAGTGAATTGCTAACTGTCAATAACAATATCTATTAATATAGTTTAGGTTATTTTGATTAATGATATATTTGATTTTTTAAGTTAACATTTTTTCTTTTTAAAAGGTTATTTTTATTATTTATTTTGTTTAATTTAATCATTCAGAAGTAGAGGAAAAGGAGAGAAATTTAAATAAAAATTTATATTTAAATGATTAACTCGTGAATCTTAAATAAATTAAAATATCAGAATGAAAAAAAATGATTAAATTGAAAAATAAATACTAAACAAAAATTTTAAAAAATAAATGACTAAAATGAAAAAAAATAAAATAAAGAATCAAATTAAAATTTTAAAAAAATAAATATCTAAATTGAACAATAAAACATAAAATAAATAACTTAAATAGATCATTTATTTTATAGTTAATGAACTTTCCCATCCCCTGAAACTTCTTTATCATTACTTATATAGATCATTTAAATAGATCATTTATTAGTTATTGATTTATTATTAATCTTCAATTATTTTCCCATCCCTTGGAACTTCTTTATCATTACTGGGTGAAAACCTAGAGTTACTTTGTATGTTAATTAGTTAGTTTTCTATAACACCAAAACCTTACATAATATTAAATGTCTCCTTTCTTTTCTATTCTTCAATTTTAATGAGATATTTAATTACTACATTTCAGATCTAGTTCTGACATGATCTGAAGTATTTATTGAATTGCTTTCAATTGCAGCTTGAAGGAGGCATCATATAGTGGAGGAGGAAACATTACATTCAAAGGATCCCTTGAAGAGCAAACTTACTATGAGAGCAAAATCTTTCAAGGAGAGTTTCTTCTGAGCAATTTGCTTATCCACTTTATTTATTCTGTAAGCTATATCTTCTTTGTTGAAAATGAAAGTATACAACTTTTATTTAGAGAAACTCAAGTTACAAATACTTTCACACACTTGAACTTTACAAGGACTATTTTGAGTTTCACTCACTCACTTTTGCTACTTATTTTCTCAAACTCACTTTCACTCTACACTTACTTGCTTCTTCCATACCCACACTCACATCTACACACTTGCTTTCAACCAAGACACTTGCTTCTAGCCAAGAGCCTCTACCCCTATTTATACTTGCTTTGTGAGGTTTCTAGATTCTTCTCCTATCTTCTTCATTACTCTTTGTTTCACTATGTCTCTAGATTCTTCTATAGGTTTCTTCAATCTTTCTTATGTTTCCAGAAGCTTCCACAAGATTCTACAGTCTTCCATAAGCTTCCAGAAGTTTCCATAAGCTTCTACAAGCTTCCATATATTTTTAGAAGTTTCTACATGCTTCTATAAGCTTCTAGAAGTTTCTTCAAGCTTTCATATATTTCTAGAAGCTTCCAGACCCTTGTAGATTGTGGACTAATCTAAAGATGCAAA
>PYAF01000818.1:85422-126615 GCA_007407185.1 Glycine tomentella
CCACAAGATTCTACAGTCTTCCATAAGCTTCCAGAAGTTTCCATAAGCTTCTACAAGCTTCCATATATTTTTAGAAGTTTCTACATGCTTCTATAAGCTTCTAGAAGTTTCTTCAAGCTTTCATATATTTCTAGAAGCTTCCAGACCCTTGTAGATTGTGGACTAATCTAAAGATGCAAATTGAGTTTGATTTCTAACATTCTTTATCACTATTGCTGAAAAAACTGCACATCAATATGTTATCCTTGGTTTTAAGAAAGCCATCATACTCTTGTAACCTAGAAAAACTGCCAATGCAGCAGTTCAATTAGATTCTTAGTGCAAATCAGTCTGTCCCCCTTGGGAACTGAACTTGATTATGTAATTGAGGTAAGGTAAGGGGAATTAGGATGTGTTATCTTGATCAATGGAATAATATACATTTAGTCAAATTCATTGAAATGATTATGTATGTACTATCCCTATCTGAACCCTCTTTTTCATGACCAATGCAGGTGAAATCTGATGGCAATTCTTCATTGGGACTTAAGCTCGAGTTCACTTCCGTCGACCAAAGAGCATCTGTACTTCTCACATCCCGGGCAGTGAATTGTTTCTCAAGCAAATTCAGCAAAATAATCATGACACGTGAACACAAGGGATTATCCTCTGGATGGGTTATAAATGAAGGTGTAGTTGCAATGAATGGATACACTTAAACAGAAATTCATGCAGTGTGCTATACATCAAATGGCAACTATGAAACTGTGGCTTCCCCATCAGATTATTTTGCACTTCTTGGCCATATCACAATCAAGACTTCTGACTATAAGTCAGATTTTTCTGTGTCTTCTTCCTGGCTAGTTGATGGCAGCTACATAAAATGGACATCAGACCCTCTGTGTTCAAAGACCCTTGATCTTAAAATTTCTTGGAAAGTAAAAAATGGACAAAATTTTCTATTTCTGAAGTACAACGTGTATTTGGTGAAATTATCAAAACAAGCAGATGGTAATCCAGGTACATTAGAGGATGTGAAGGAGTACCTTGGAGTAGCACAAGTAAACTGTTTTTATGTTTCTGATCTCGAAGTTCCTTCTGACACTTATAGTCTCAAATTTATAATACAAGTCTGCAGTGTAGATGGGACATTTCAAGAATTGGATGAGTCTCCATATTATCAATTGGAGGTTGAAGATCCCTAAATTGTCATTAAAATGTAACACTAGTCCAATGAAGGAATGTCCCTAAATTGTCATTAGAATGTAACATTATTTCTCCAATAAAGGAAGATCCATAAATTGTCATTAGAATGTTAGATTGGAATTGGACAATTCACGTTGATGTTGCCGTACGTAATACAACTTCTCTTTAAGAGGTTATACCTAATAAACCCTTGCTTTAAATTTCATGCTCAATATACAACTAACAGGACCGAAATAGTAGCTTAACTTACATGAATGAAACTATTTCGAGCTACTTTTGGACATCCTATGGTGATGTAGAGCCAAGTTTTTTTTTTTTTACAATATAAATTAACTTATCTTCTCATTATATATTTTATCTTCTCATTAAATTTACTGCCCAACAACTCATTTTGATATAAGGTTTGATTTTTTTAAAAGAAAAAAAAAGTTGTTTTTAAATTAAAAAACTGGTTTATAATATTTTAGATTAATTAGACAAGTTTTTAATTGTATTAAAAAATTATTGTGTTACATAAGTTAATATTGGTTTCTGAAAAATAATTTTAATATAACACACACATTTAAATACTTTTTTTTATAAAAAATTGATCATAGGCTCTATGAAACATGTATCAACACCGAGGCTATTTTCTAGTTAATAATTTAAGTTTGTTTTATTCGAGGTGTAAAAAATGAACTTTATATTTTATCAACATGTTCAAAGTACTTAATTAATTATCAAAATATTGAATAAATTATCAGTGGTCGTTCTATGAAATGACTATGCATATGCGTAGCCAATAATTGAACACTGCAACATTATCTTTGTAAGTAACGTTAAAATGTTTCAGTTTTTTAGACAAAACAGCTTTGTTCGTGTTCACATTGTGATATGGAAAATTTAGTATCGATAATTGCATTCAAATTCATGGAACTACCATTTTTTTTCCTCCCCATTTGGGATACAGCACACACACACCGTGAGTTAAAAAGTTAAAAGGTTAGAATTTTTGACATAGCAGTCATGTTTCATGCACACATGGTGATGTGGAAAATTTTAAAATGGAAATTTACATTGCCTCAAATTCAACACGGTGCAACCTTTATGTTTATGTGTTTAGCATTGAAGCATCTGAATTCCGGAACAACCTTTGGTTTTGGAAGTATTATCCTATTCCTCGAGCCCTCAAAAGGAAAACCGGGTTCTCACAATCACTTTCTTTGTCTACACAAAAATATAGAATTTCAGATTGATAAACAACAGAGACAGGGACGTGCCTTTGTCTTGTTATGTATTTTAACTTATTATTAATATTCTACTAATTCTCATCTTTTGACTCACCACAAACGTTCTCTGTCCCACTGAAGTTTCAAGAACAATAAGAGGAGACACTGACACTGGCACTTGTGTATTTGCAAAATGGTAATACTTTGGCTGTGATTTATGGTGTTAATTGCTGAAAATTGAGTAAAATATCATGCAGATCTTTCTGGCGGAAGCCTAGTGAAATCCTTGCAAGAAAAACCACAATTGAAGAACCAGACATTCTCTTTGCAACTCCCATTCTTCCTTATACCTGCAGCTGTTACTAGTGCAAAATATCACAAATATAATGAAGTTTTAGAGTGAACAAAGATTTATCCTTACCAAGCGCGTGGATGAAGTAATATGAAGTTATATATTTCACTTTAACATGTGATCTCCATTTATAGTATTATAAATATAGTTACATTAAATATTTATTTAGAGAAAATCAACTGGCTCTAACTCATATGATTCAATAAAATATGTGAATTATTATAAATTTATATATATATATATATATATATTATTTTTATAAATAAAAAAATACTCTGAGAAATAACTTTGTTGTGAAAATAGTTTTTATTAAATATTAAATTAAATTAGTTAAATATTAAGTTTATTGGACTCATTACAAATGGATCATAAATTAGTTGATTTTAAAACATTCTCAGATGTATCATGAGAGTTATTTTTCGTAAAACACAAAATCATATTAATTGCAACCATATAAATTATTGAAATGTTGCAAGAATACCGCCTTGACTGGTGCTCCTAATGTTGAAAAGGATAAATGAAAAGAAAATAGTTATGGTTTTTTTTTTATCAGTTAATAGTTATTATGTATGAACATCAAAATGAGATAGCATTTACTGTTACTTCTTTTTTTTAAAATGTATCTTAATAAGTGTTTATACGAAAATAATTAAGAAGCAACTTCAAGATAATTAAAGATAATGTTTACTGATATAGCATGTGAAGTCATTTTTTAATGTTCAATTAACAGGGCTGTAACATAAATTTCTAGACCATTACTTCAATCTTTCCTATCCGAAACAACTTCTGACACAAACATTGCAGATCGACAGTTACCGAAAGGGTCCCCTACTTCCTCCATAACATAAAATTCTTCTCTCTATTGATAAAATAAAACAGCTATAAAAGGGAAGCTTAATATTACTCTTGTAATTAAGCAAGGCAAATGATATTACCCAATCCAGTTTTCATACCAGTTCATTTTTAAGGAAAAAATATTTTATTTATTGATAAATTTAAATTTTGAAAATAACATCATATTTTGTGCAATTCATCATAAATGAAAAAGAAATATTAATGAAGGTAATATTAATGAAGAAGTTAAAAGTAATTTTAATATAAATAAAGTATTCATTATCTTTCTTAATTTATCTGTTACCTTTTAAATGGACAAATAAAAATAAGAGTGTCTTAGTTTCACAAATTAAAAGATTTATTATTGAAAAACTAAGGCTCCATTTGTTTACTCGTGTAAATAATAACATGATTTGATTATTTGCCAATATGAATATAATCGTTGTAATATGGTTGTTGTATAATTCACGAGATGCATTCAATGGCGGTGGAAACCTTTTCTTAATTGACAAAACCTTTGTATCCAACACTAGCCAATCAAGCTCTAAAGGTCTCTTTCAATAATGGGCTCATGATTCGGGCCATATTTTAATTTAGAAAATGAAAATCTTTTTAATATAATATTGTTTTCTCATAAATTGTTATGTTTATCTTTTAAGAAAAATATTAAAGCAACTTTTTAAGTTCTTGTTTTTAATTAGAAAAGCATTTTATTATTATTTTTAACATATTGTTAATTGAAAGAAAAAAATCTCCGCCATTGGTCTGATTTTCTACACTACTCAACACAACAATTTGCTCAAATTACAAGTACAACTACATAGCAACAAAATCTGATATAGTTTTAAAAAAATAAGTAAGTACGTCCTTTCGTCTACCATCATTATTTGAATTCATTAGTTTCAGTAGGGAGAAATGGTCTTTGAGGTATTATCTATATAATCCACTAATCATCAAGTAATTGCTTTTCTTTAAAAGGAAGTATGTGCTTAATTACAAATACATTATTTTGATGAAAAAACTTTTTAAAAAAATCCCTCGCAAGTTTTTAATAATAAAATTTACCTGAAAATAAGTTATTAACTTGAAGCATGTCTAAGGTAATTAACTTGCGTCATGGACCATGGTTGTTGTAACAAACTCTTCAAATCAACTTAATTTGATTATGATAAAAAAACAATAAAAAAAATTAAAGTTCAATATATAGGTTAATTAGAGCAATTTTACTGCAAGATCTTGAGTAAGGATCTTGAACTCAAGATCTGAACTTTTCTAGATCTCCTAATAAAAGAGGTAGAGAGATCTCCAACATAGATAATGAGTTCTTGTAGAAGAACCATTAAGATCTGCACATTATTCAAAAAAATAAATTTTTTCCTTATTTCTTTTTCTCTAAGATCTCAAAATGAGATCAATCATTAAAAAACAAACTAAAAAGGATCTGAAAAGATCTTTAATCTTATATAAAATTATAAAATATACTAAAAAATAATCTAAAATCCCAATTTTAAATCTACCATTAAAGATTTTCTTAGAATTACACGAAATTTTAGAGTTTGGAGGGACCCGACCTAATCCTGAAGAAGGTACGCCACTGATTAGATTAGAATGGCAGTAGAATAGGATCACTAGTATACAGCTAGATAAAGACAAGAACCGCGCTAAGACAAGGTGGATTCGGTAGAGATAAATTAAATGAATGAAAATTCAAGTTTGACTAGAAAATGTTTCACATTAATTAAACAAAGCTGCAGATGAGGAATCTTTCAAGTTTAACTCAGTTGTTACACCATTGTTTTTCTCTCTGAATTTATTAATTAAAGAACAGTCGGTTGCGCCCACTATTAGCCTTTTCTGGTTTTCTCTTGAGCATTTAATTAAGGTAATAATGTGCTTTGATTTGGACATAAAGTTGTTTAGAGATATAGAAACCCTATACATATAATACGTTGTGCACATCCCATAAACCGAGCACTTTCTTGCACAGCCCCCGCCCCCGCCCCCCACCACGTGAAGCTGATCCAAATGAGTAAACCTCTTGAATTATTTTAACGTTAAGTTTTTCTACTATGATGATTAGAAGATTGTGGTATGCCAAGAAATGGACAGCTGAGATATGGAAGTATTTGATAACTTTTGGACAAGAAAGGATAGAGTAATGGCTGAAAGTAACATGCGTAGTGTAAAGAAGAGACACAAAGGAAACTTAATTTGTGAAGAATACGTTAAAAAAATGTGAAAATATCCCAAGAAAGAACAAGTTTAAAGGATCAAACAGAACATCTCTTATTTTTTTTTATTTTTTTTAGTTTTTAATACTAGTAACTTTCTTAAGATTTCATTATAGACTTAAATTTTCTATCTGTTCCTGATTTTGGATCAATATTATTTATTTCATTGCACCAAAAATCCTAGGCTAAATAAGGATTGAAATTATGGTCAATTTATTAATATTTTCTTCTCTTTACTTATTAACTATGAAGCATAAACACTTCTTTTATTTGAAGTGTCGCAGTGGTAGTAACATTTTTTAAATTACACTTATCTGAACACTTTTTTATACATGTTAGAGAGTTTTTATTGGATTTTAAAAAAAATATTATGAATATATCTATTTTATTCTTATTAATAATCATTAACTTGTAATGAAATATTCAACAACAAAAAATAACTTGTTATGGGGTGATATAAAAACATGAAAATCTAAGAATATTATGAACTACAAATACTTAAAGTATTTAATAAAGAAAAATAATGAAAAAAATTAGATGCTTTATAAGAATTGTAAAATATCTTATAAAATGGATCGTTAATTCTTTCTAAATGGTATTTTATAATACCGGAGGGAATATTTCATTTCATTAAATATGTTATCAAAAGAAAAAGATAAATATACAAATATTTTTTTATATGCTTGTGCGGAGTCATGATCGATCAGCAAATCATTATTCTCCACATTTTTGCATATCATATATAACATAAGTCTCTGCTGACAGAGTGACAGTTGTATCATTATCATGATCTTGGCATAACGCTAAAACTACTTTTTACTTCAAATTAAAAATAAAAATATCGGGTAGCTATAGTGTATTGCAACAAAGGGAGTGAAATGAAATGATGCATGTAGCAATTGTTTGGTCCTTGCCTTTTTTGATGACCTCGGATAGAAGAGAAAACGATCGATGGTTACGACCTGTGAATGTGATACTACTGACGATGGGGATTGTAAAAACTAAATGTTGGAAACGGTGTCGAACAATGTCATGATTCTCATACAAGTCCCCCAAGTTATAACAAGTTTTATTTACACGGTCTAAGCTTATGCACGTAAAACTTTCATTTTTTATTAGTCACTTTGTAAGTTCATATAATAAGTTGATATATGAACTAGTGAATCAATGTTATCATAGACAATATAAAACTTTGTCTCTTGTAATGACCATCAAAACTACAACAATACTGAAAACAATAGTTTCCTACACGTAGCCATGCCTAGTCACATGTTGGTGCCTGGTGCCACTATTAACTCATTAATAGAGATGAAAATATAATAGATTAGTCATCAGAGATTTATTACCTAACTTACATTAATTCAGATTAGGAATGACAACAAGATTAGTGGGTTGTCCATCCCCACTTCCACGGTGAAGCATTAATTTTTTGGTGGCTTCTACAATAGTTTCGACATATCATTGCGCTCTACCCAGTAGTTTGGAAGTGTCTTCTCACTCTATTACTTTTATGTATAAAAAAATAGGCTAATAAATTTACACTTACATACAGTTTTTTTTTTATTTGGACATTTATATACAATATTCGATATACCTTATTATAAATTAGGTACTTAAATAGATTTTTTGGTGAGATCAAACTTTTAAAAAAAATCAGGTAGATTTTTAAAAGGGTTTATATCAAATAAATAAGGTTAGGTTCAAGCTGTTAATTTAGAAAATAAATCAAACTCAAGTATTATATAATCTAGCTTAATTCAATTTATTTTTGGTCCAGATTTAATTATTCTTAAAATAATATGTATATAGTAGGAAAATTTGAGTTCCCAATGTTAATTTAAAGTAAATCAAATTTATAAAATATTTTAATTCAAATTATTTATGAATGTATTCTGATTTTCTCACTTAATCACTTTACTCATCTATTTATTTTAAAGAAATTAAAAATCCTACTCACAACTTTTCACTTCAGAAAGGTTAACACTTTTTTACCCTTATTCATCAAAAGATTGCCGATATAAATTAAATATTTAAATAATTAAAAATACCATCCCTGTCAACTGGAAAAATTAACATTGATTTAATCCATAAAATTATAATAGTTTTTACTATTATCCTAAAAGAGTAGTTAAAAATAAATATAAAATATTAAAAGTAATATTTAACTATCATTAATATGTTTCTAATATAATTTTTAATATTTTTATTTTTAAATTATTCCATTATTCTTATAACAGTCGAAAATATAAAATGTTCTCAAACGGAGAATGGCACGGCTTTTCAGGGTGTTGAAGGAAATCCAAGTAGAGGTCCACAAAAAGAGTTTCAACTTTCAACACTTATTCCTACTTACAAACAACAAAAATACAATTCTAGTGGAAAAACAAAATGATTTTATGTTTGCCAGGATTGTGAGTTGTCTTTCAATTACTACATGAGATGGTAAATTTATAATTAATCATCAGAATGTTTGCCATTTTAAAAAAGACCACCGACCCTCATCTGAATGCATTAATGATCAAGCATCTCAATTATTAGTTTAATGGGTTAATTACTACAGTATTAGTACTAATTAAGAACACTCTGAGTGACTTCACCGGTACTTAATCGCGTGCTAGAGTTGACTCTAAAACTGCATTCCTCTGTCTTAACTTAAAAAAATATATATATAGTATAGAAGTTCAGAGAACTTTCAATGCTTCACATATGTATATCGAATATAAGAGGCGGCTAATCACTCTTTAACATATTTTTTCTATTATATTTTTTTATTAGTTAATATTTATTAAATAAAACGGAAGCTATACGAAAAAACTAAAGAGTGTGTTATCAGCATATTGTGTATGAAAAAGATTCTGTCTAAATGATTTGTAAAAAGGGACAAAGAACTCAAGCATTTGCATTCAAGAAACCATGTCATGTCCAAAAATGCTCTCTCTTGAGAGAGAATCATAAATTACATTGCTAGAAGAGGCATAGTTGAGGTACCGAGGGAGTTCATTTTGGAGAAGGTAAGATTTCTGATCTGGGTCTTCCATTTCTGGGTTTGACATCACTGGCTCCTGTTGCATCTGGATGCAGCGTATCTCTGCTTGAGCCACTGCAAGCTGCATTCGAAGCTCAGAAACCTGGTTTTGCAGATAGGATATGGCTCCAACACAACCATACACCGGGTCCCGAACTCTTGCATGTGCTTCATACACCAAACTACTCACAGCATCCTCTCTCTGGTGAACCGGAAGTTCCTGAAGCAATTAATACATCTTTACATCTTAGAATTTGGATTTGAGCGTAACTCAACTTCAAAAACTAATTCACCAAGTGAGAGTTGTGTCTTACTAATACTATTTTGATCATTTTACTAGTGGATGTGGGATTTCCATTTTCCAGTAACATAACAGAAGATATGAAGAACCATTTTGAACCAAAAAAGTTATCAAATCCAAGAAGCTAAAAATAAATCTAAATATACCTTTTTTTCATTTCACCTTTCATAGTAAAAAAAAAACAAGCTCAGGAGACATTGGTAGTGTATGAGATACCTGAAGCATTTTGCTAACATTGCTAGCACCAAAAACCTTGTGAACTAAGGCGAACTTTTGAGGATCATTGGAAGGGAAATAGGGAGCAAACATGCAGTCCTTGGTACACCTGCGTCTCAGCAGCTTGCATGAAGCACATGGAGAATTCCCAGCCATTTTGATTATAGAAAGGGAAAAAAAAAATGGAACTACAAAAATTCTCTGTTTGTGAGTTAAAGCTTAAAAGTATAAAGCAGGAAAACAGAAAGTTAGGAACACAAGGCAACTGAACTTGACAAAATGAGAGGCAAGGAGTGTGTATTTATAATGGCCAACACTGTGTGAAGCTAGCCGCTAGCTCTTTGTGAAATAGTGTGATGTGAGTATCACTTTCAAGTATCAATCAGACTCAACTTCTAAAGATTTTTTATTTTCTTATCAAATAAATTAATGGATTGGCTTATTTAATTTCCGATGACAAGGTGATGTGTAATTTTAACATGAAAGAATTCATTACTCATTCTTTCTGAATTTTATTATGTATTGCACCTATATTTTTTATGTCTGCATTTGGAATAGTATGTGCTTTGTAGATATTTTTTCACAAAGGACCAAGTTGTACAAGTGGGTAATTGGGTACACGTATTCAATGGTGATTGGAGATTACTCATTAGGTTTCTTACGAGAAGTTCTGCATCACACTCACTATCGCAAGTTGCTTATTGCAAGAGGGTCCAAAAAGGCCTTGGGTGTCCAGATCGTTCGTGAACAAACCTGATGATAGGCTTAAAAACTTTAGTCTTACCATATTTTTCTTAACATATTAGACTAGAAATAAATTTAATCACCAAAAAAAGACTGAAAAAAATTCTTTTTTTTTTTCTCATTCCCCGTCCTTTTTATTGATTTAAATATTGTTGTCTTTTACATATGACATACATATCTATTTTTTGAAGTAAAATTCAAGGTGCTCCTGTTATAGTATATATTGGCTTGGCTTTGCACACAACATATTTTTAACAAAAAATTTTATATTAAGGAAATCTAGTTTAGTTAGTTAAACATGGTGTGTAAATTATTATGAATTCTTTGATATTTCATGGACAAAAATAGGTTTTATTGAATAGATTAAGTCTCTCACTTAAAACTCTTTTCTTATTAATAGGTAACATGACATGTTTCTCTAATTATCCCAACCCTCAATTAACTCTAACTACTTTACTAACTAACTATGGGTTGCCTATCAATATTTTGTTTAATTTTAAAACATTATACAACTGCATTATGAAATATTTGAAGAAATGACTTCGTTATTCATAATGTTATGTTCGTTATTCATAATGTTATGTTTGATACGGTGAAAGGAAGAAAAAAATAATGTGAATCTCATGTAGGTCTCACACATCCTATATTTTATTTTAATTTAAATATATCTTTTCTATTTCCATTCTCTCTACCAAAAAGAGAGTTTTACCTTATTCGAAGTCTCGAACATAACTACTTATGGAGAATTTCTTTGACCTCAAAACAAAACAAAAAATATTAGTGTTGGGTTTGGTTCATACTGTGCCTTCAGCATATATGAAACTTTTTCGAAACCTAGTACTATTGTTGGTTTTGTGTTTTATTATTTGTAATTTGGGCTTGGATCCATGAATAACGACTATGCTTAGGGTTTATAAGCCTATATATTTCATTGTAACATGAGTGCATTGTACGAGTGTGTGAGAAAAATATAATGAATAGTTAGACATAGTCCACATTGGATGAATCAGGGTAAACTCGGTGTATTATTTTCTAATTTTCTTACTCTCTTTCTCCTATCTCGATTGTTGTGTGATTGATAGGTACCCAACAATTAATACATAGTGGATACAAATACAAGTATATATAGATATTTATTATTGGATATAAATAAAAGCATTATTCTTTTTACCTACATAGGTATGAATCTATTAAAAATGAGTTATTTTAAAAAATGTGAATATAAATATTTCAATATATTATTCAAACTCTACCCCTAATTGAACGATCATTATCCTTACAATCAAACTCTATTGCTAGCGTAAATGGTGCTCGGGTCGAGACTGCCTTAAGGCAGATGAGATAATCGCCTGATGCCTTTAGGGCATGTTCAGTAACCTTCGGGACGTGATCAGCAGAAGCAAAACAAGCTTGCTTAATTATTTTTAGAGGAGGATACCGTCCAATGCAGGATTAAAAAAATGATGTTGACAATCTTTTACTTTTTTACATTTGAAGGTATTAAAAAAAAAGATGTCCTAAAAATATTATTAAGAAATTAAAAAAAATATTAAAAATCATATAGTGCATTTAAAATTCATTAGAGAAGACATTTTTACGTATTTTAATCAAAATATTTTACTTTTTACTTTTTTAACCGGTGTTCTTAAAACATTAGTTAACATTTACCCTTGAAAAATGCTAACAAAAGATATTAATGCCTTATTAATTAGAAGTATTAAAATAAAAGATTGATTCTTTTTAAAATGTATATAATGTTTATAACATTTTATTGATAATACTTGTAATTAGTGTCACAATTAAAATTTGTTTTTTATAAATTGAAAATGAAAAATTCCATTTGAAGTCAACAATGTCATAAGATAAAATTGAATAGATTATCAAAGAGTAAAATATTATAACTAATTAATTATAAAAGAATTATATATAATTTTAAAATTTTAAAAGTTAAAAGAATAAAAAAAAAGATAGATATGAATTCTATTTAATTAGAATTTAATTATAAAAAACTATCTCAAACCCTAAAAATTTTACACATGTCTAATTAGTGTTAAAGTTGGAACTCCAAGAACTAGAAGAGAAAACAAAATTATCTTATGGCACACTATAATAAGCGGATTCGGGTCCCCATGGGAAGATAAACCAAAGGTTATCGTCGGCGCCGCCAATGGTTGTAAATTGAAATAGTGACTAGTGAGGGTTGGCGATGAATGTGGTTTCCACGTTGTTTGACTTTTAAACGAGTGTTATAGCCTGTTTAGTTGTGCTTAGTTTTAGAGTATAGGGCTAGGGTTTGTAAGAACCAGGTCAATACGAAGAAATGAAGCTCAACGTGGATGTTTGTTAGACATACCTTTACAAACAAACACTCACGTGAATACACAAGTTAACATTACTTTCTCTTTCTGTAGTTGTGCGCATACTTTGGCTCAATTCAATAATTTTATATAAATCAAAGGGAAATAAATGCCTTGTGTGCACACAACAAAATAGTATAAGGACTATACATACACACACACATATATATAACCAAGGCTTAATATATAACTTTGCCACGAGTTAAGCTACGCATGACGACTAATGAATATAATAAACGTCCGGCCAATTAATTATATATATTTATCACACATTATGTACGTATGCCACACAAATACATAGGAATCATTTAGTGAATTGGTGAGAACTCAAGAAAACCTAACTTCATGTTAGTTCTCTAGTTAACTGAAACTTGTTAAGAGTGAGTTATGATCAGTGGCGGAATATTTATGATTGTTTAAGGGTGGACAAATACAATTTCTCATTTTAATAAATTCATATGTAATTTTTAAAAAAAAAATTTATACTATTTAATTTTATGTGTTTAAACTGTCTAACTTATTATCATATGAAATTTATCCTCTTATTTTAATAAAACCAAACATATTTATCTTGAAATTTTATATTTTTCATCCTTTATTTTTATGTATTTGAATATCTTCCTCATTTTTATGTATTAAAATTATTTTAAAAATAGGCCACTAAATTCAAGTCTTAGATCCGTCACCGGTTACTATTAAAGTATTTTGAAATGAGATTGACAGTTTCTCAAATCTGATAGGATTTTAAACTCGAACTGGTGGGTAATTATTCTAAAAATAGGGATCTCTTGTTTTAAAAAAAAAAAAAAATTGTCTCCTTAATCTTTAAATCTTTAGGTAACTGTACGTTAATGTATTTGCTTAAGGGTCGAGTTTTCAATAAACATTTAGAAAATTGGCTGAATATCGGGTGATAAGTCAATTTAGGACCATGAGTCTAAAATCCATGTATAACTCAGTCTAAAACTTGGAAGATATATACACAAGTCTCAACTCAAAGAGGCGAATGAGGATTAAAAGATTTTTTTTATTTTAAAAAGCATAATAATTAGCATATATCTTGTCTAAATCCGAGAGGGAAGAATTAGTATATGATAGTATGACTGTTTTAATTTGAAGTGATTTATCAACAAATTGGTTTGATTCTTAATTACCCAGAAACTGGAGTTCATTCAATTCATCTAGGCTAGCTAGTCTTCGCCCATAGTTTAGCATGTTTAGTGAACGGTTTTGGTTTTCTTCGTTTTCTTGAGTCAAGGGTAATTTTAATAGTATGATATTAGATCTTTCATATCAAGGAAAATTCTGCCCAATATGAAACACATACATCAGAACCTCGTCATATAATAGATTTTATTTTTAACAAGTTGGAACATAGAGTGGACTAATCTCGTGAGCTATGATCAGGGGCGGATCCAGAAAATAAATTAAGGGAGGGCACTCAAACTTTTCAAAAAATATTTTTATGTTTGTATATTTAGTGACGGGGGTTCGGAGACAGCGCCCCGAAAAAAAATTTTATAAAAAAAATTTAAATCAATATTTTATATACAAGGTTATAAATCCGCTTAAAATTATATTATATATATAATATAACTAAAATTATTTGATTAAAAAAATTCATTCATAATTCTATATTAAAAAATTCAAAATAACAATTGAATTTGATAACACAAGTAAAATGTATTAATAATAAAAAAAATTGTAAATAACAACTACCTAAATTAATACTTAAAAGTTCATTTCGAAAATGTAATATAAAACTGCAAAAAGAAAAAAAGTGGACACAGAAAGTAAATTTGGCCCAAATAAGAGATGCCCAGCTTGTTTTCTCCTCTTCTTCGTTGGTGTCTGTGTTTTCTGCTCTGCGTTTTCTTTCTAATTTCCATTGTTGTTTTATGAGCTGTTTTCTCCTCTTCAACGAAAATTTAAGGGGGGCACTACTAGTTACACCACCATTCCACCGTTCCAACATGGATATTATATTAACTTCATGCCAAAATTTAAGGGGGGGCACTTGCCCCCCTGTCTTGTATGTAGATCCGCCTCTGGCTATGATTGTATCATTATCGACATATGCCAGTATTATTTTTAAGACACATTCAAATATTCGTATGTATGATAATTAGAGATCATTATTAAAAAATAAAACATAAGTAATTCAATGTTTTTATTGCCTTTTAAAAAAAATCAATGTTTTTTTATTGGAAGTTAGAAAAAATAGTTTATATAAGAATTCTAAAAAATCACAAAAAGATTTATTTATTTTATTTTAAGTTTTAACGAAGCACCTTTTTTTTTTATATATATATAACTAAGACCCGCATTGTAGGCCTCGTGACCAAGATACGTTTTCTAATGAGACTTTTAATAGAGTCCGAGAAAAAATGAGGGATAAAAGAAGAGAAATTAAGATGAAGAGCATTTGTCGGAAGTATACATATGCCCCTCTCACGCACGGAATGTTTTCGTCTGTTACTAATGGATAAATTTTTATTTACGCACTCAGATTTTGATTTCATTACTGCGTTAATATATAAATAATTAATTAATTGCTTGCATGCATGCATTTGTATTAATTAGGGCTGGCTAGCTTGCTTAGGCGGCCTCTACTATCGTGGAAATTAATTACGTACTCTATCTTGTTTAGAAGAGTCTTGACGTGTATCGTTATCGTATTGTCACTTCTTTGTTTAATTCATCCCAAATAGACATGTAAGTGATGGGAAAAACTGTAGCCACACCATTATTTTATTCTCTTCTAAGCAACCACACGAGATGAGTTTCATTTCTCAATTTTGACCTCCCATGTATTAATAAGTTACTCTTGGTAAGTTGTTCATTTATAGATCTACTTTGATTACTTAAGCTACGGAGTTGATAACTTGATATAGCATTTTTATGGAAGCAGCTCATATATAGATCTAGTTTGATTACTTAAGCTAGGGAGTAGACACTAATTAGTTTAGAATTTTGATTTTTTTTATAATTTTTAATTTGTGATTTTGATTATTTTATTTTATTTTATTATTTTTATAATTTTGGTTTTTTTATTTTAAAATTTTTAATTTTGGTTTAATTTTTAATTTTTCATACATTTTTTTATTTTATTTGAATTTAATTAATTTAATTATTTTCTTATGATATCTTAAGTAAATATATTAGATTTAGGGTTTAATTGAACTAAAATAAATAAATAAAATATTAAAGATTAGATAAAATTGTGAATTTTATAAAAAGTGAAACCAAAATCACGAGAAAAAAAAATAAGGAAGTTAAAATTACATATTAAAAATTATAAAGAAATCAAATTTATAATTTAGTCATTAATTTATCAATAAATGTTTAGAAATTTACTATAAATAAATTGGTACTTATGGATCAGATAATCCCTTAATCCCTATCTAAGTATCTTTTTCTATATATTAACTTAAATCATATTAGCAATATATATACCACAAGATAGAGTTGGGCTATGTATCGTTATGTAATTACCTCCAATCTTATGTGGACTTTACAAGAATTAAGAAATGGGTTTGTTTGCTTTCTATTTTAAAAATAAAAAAAGAAATACTTGCTTGATAATAATAAGTTTTATGATTATTTTTCATTTTTAAAATAAAAAGTCAAAATATATGTATGTTATTTTAGTTCTTAATTTTCGTATTTTTATTACCTATATTCTTCTTTGTGCTGTTCATTTTGATACCTTATTTTAATTTCTAAAAGTCACTTTTGAAAAAATTAATTTATAAAATAAAATTTTAAAATTAAACAAGAAGAATGCAATAAGAAAATTTAATTAATTTATTATTAGTCGTTTTGTTTCTCAGAGTGGAATCTCTTTGTGGCACTCTGGCTGACCTTGCAAAGGTTGTATTTGCGTTAAATATAACCAGAAATGAAAAGTGTTTTTGTCATATTTCATTTTTTCTTTCTTTTCCCAGCTTGCCCCTCTGCTCCCACCTCTCCTTCGACCCTTTCACTCTCAATTTTCCTCTCTGAAATCTTCACACCACCATGGCCAAGAAGCAAAAGCTTCAATCCTCCGACCCCGAACCATCCAAGTCAGATTTCGTAAAGGTTTTGAAGGTTGTTTCTTGGAGGCGTTCCAGGAAGGAGAGAAGAGGGGTTGAAGGCGCGACGCGACGATCCTGACATAGTGTGATGCTGATGCTGTTACAGTGAGTAGTGTTAGTAAGAGCCATGTGAGGATGTGCTGTTTGTGAGCGTGGAATGGAAAGTCTTCCACCATTGTTTGCAAGTAAACCTTGTTGTTATTTTATTTTTTATTTTGTAATTAATCAAACACAAAACACAAAACATGAAAAAAAGAACAATAGTAATATTGATTATGAGAAGAAGAAAAAAAATAACCAGTAATGGACAGCCATTTGCAAAGCCAATTGGAGCTTTTGCTTCTTGTCCATCGAAGTGTTCCCCTATATTTCTTTGACTATCAAACACACAGAAAATTTTTTCCCCATCCTAGCCTGCCTCTTCAAACATTAAAAATCCAAGAAAATTAGTATATTTAATATATATGCATTTTTTTCATTTAAACTATTCAAAACACGAATTACGTATTACACATATTGGTTATTTTCTTACCAAGTTAATGCATTAAAACATGTCAAAAAGCTCAATAAACTTATAAATGTTGTAGATTTATCAAG
Source organism: Glycine tomentella (assembly GCA_007407185.1). Taxonomy (NCBI): domain Eukaryota; kingdom Viridiplantae; phylum Streptophyta; class Magnoliopsida; order Fabales; family Fabaceae; genus Glycine; species Glycine tomentella. Next base: position 102,552 of record PYAF01000818.1, read on the forward strand.
TTCCAAATATTAAGAATAATTTTAAAAAATTGTTAGTTAATTTTGATGCTACTAATAAAAAATTACTTATGCAAATTAATTAAAATGGTCTCATATATAAGAGAAAACATAGGTACTTTTGCGAATTAGTTAAATTGGTCAATAATTTTCTAAATTATGCTTAAAATTAATTTTATAACTGCTGGAAAAACAGAAAACATAGGTACCTCCACCAAGACATTAAATGAGATTCCTGACATGCAATTAAGTTGTACGGATTATTATAAATGAAGCTTATTTCGATGGAGATTACTATTGAAACTTGTACGACTTGTAGCTACTTAATACTTCGATTGAAAACCTGGGCTTTCCTTGCATTAACTGCGTCACATGATTCAAAGTTTCTGTTTAAATGCATTTCAAAATAAACAAAGCTCTCCTTTCATGGCGGTCTCGCATGCACGAACCTTTTTGTTTTCAAAATGTTCACCAAGTTATTCTTCAGCCGGAAAAATAAATGCTTACTAAGTTTCCTCTTATCGTAAGCATATTCAAATTTATACTACGACACATAAAAAAAAAAATTCAAATTTATACGAAGGCAAGAGATAAAGATTAGTAAGTGATAGTATGTATAAGGCTCGCTGTTTTTGTTCTAGAGATTATTAAATTGTATGGATAATGTCAAGTTAAGAAAAATTTAAGTGTTGTACGTTCTTTAATTATCTGTGGTACTACTTTATCAAAATAAAATTGCCATTATCTATACAATTTGTTGGGATAAAATTTTGCGTCGACCTTTAGCGTCAATTTTATTTGCGTGGATATTTAATCTCCATTTTTAATGTAAGAGTTGTCAAAATAAAATAAAATTTTAACATGAAAAATAGATTCTTATAGAAGATTTTTCAAGATCTATATATTATTTAAAAATTAATTTTTTTTCTTTTCCTTTCTCTAATATCTCAAAATGAGATATATTATTAAAAAAAAATTAGAATTTTTTTTAATCTTATATGATATTATAAAGTCAAAAACAAATAGTTTAAGATCTTAATTTAATATATACAAATATTCTAATTACTGTCTTAAGTACTATACACAGATTTTGTCCTCTAAATACGTACCCGCATAGTTGATTAGCCTAAAGTAAAATCCGCTAAATGGGACTTAATAGATTTAATATTATCGTTCCATTGCATTTGAAAGTGATCTATTACATTCTACAATTTATATTTTTTCAAAAATAAATGTCCACAACATTGTGTATAATAATTAAAAATTATACCACTGAATGGATGGATTATCTAGGGTAGAATTGTTTAATTTAGTTATTTTAAATTTATATATCTTAAGTACAAAATTACATTCGATATCATTCGAAAGAATTTCACTGTCTTGTCCATAGTAGTAATATTATTTAATCTGAGTATGATTATTTTTCGTAAAGAATGCATTTAATTTCTCTACCAAAAAAGAATAATTAAAAATCATCAAATATCCTTAATTTTACAAAAATATAAGTATACTTGATTAAGTTACTATTTCATTCTAATAGTGTTTCATCTTAATAAAAATATACAATTTATTTCATTAAACTAAAATGTCTCACATTATTTAGAAATTGAAATCAAATATACTTTATAAATATTCTCTTCTATTAATCTATTGAGACATTTAAAAAAAAATAAAATTGTGAGTCTCACGTAAGAATAAAACAGATAATATCTCAAGTGTTGTAAATCCAACGATGTAACTGACTTGTCATTGGAGATATATATATATATATATATATATATATATATATATATATATATTTTAAAAAGGAAAATAATGTAAATTCAATTAAACCTTTTAAAATAGTATTAGCTAGTAATTATTTTAAAATGAGTGTTAAATCTGATTGGACTACAAATAGAACTTCAACCCCCAGGAAGGTGAGAACATACATGGAAGCTGAGACAGAAACTGGCCGTTTGGTTACTCTGAAATTACAAATCTTTGAAGACAATAAAATACTATGGGTGAAGAAACAGACATCGCACCACGTCAGAAGTAAAAAAAAACATGAGACCTCCAACGCAGACATTAAATGAGCATCGTGGTTATGAAGATTCATTTCGAGATGCATCGCATGTGGTTCTCTTCCAATGATATGTTGAACGGTTGCTAAATAATTTATAGATCCTACTATTAACAAATGTTTTGAGAATGCTTGTTAAAAATTTAGTACTAGTAGTCTACTGTTAGGTTTTGAATTAAAGAAATAGAAGGTAAAAACATTTATTATACAAATAAAAAAATATTAGTTTAAAGCGTCGTCCCAAATTACTACATTAGAAAATTCTCAAGGGTGAAACTGAAGTCCTCTCAGTCCATTTTGAATTGCATGAGATGCACCGGGTGTTTGAAAATAATTAATCAACGAGGATTCACACTCTCTCTCCACGTCCAATAGACAAAATTTGTTGAAGCTACTATTTGTTGCTTTTGGGAAGACAAGGTTTATCATGTCAAATATGAGGCTCTAAAGTCATTTGATTTCCAAACAACCAGGCAATTGTGAAATTCAAAATTTTGGATGACATTCCAGAAATTTATAATGTTTTATGCTCTAACAAGTTTTTGGATTTTTCAACCTAATTGTAAACCTAGGAGAGTTTCTCAGTTTGTGAATATATAAAGATGATTTTCTTGTACTACAAAGGCACTATGTGTATTAGGTCGGGGAGGGAGTTTTTGCTTTAATTTGAGGATCCTCACGGAGTGAGGGTCGTAATTTTTGCCATATATAGTTGTCTTGACGAGGATATCGGGTGTCTTGTAGATGACTACCGAGAGCTTATCTATAACACAAAGTCCTAGAAGTTACGAGTGCTTAAACATGAAATAGCTTGAAAGAACAAGTAAATCAACAAGGCTTGTCCATAATATTTCATTTTTATATAAAAATAAAATACATTGTAAGATTCAAATTCCTAAAATTGTAACTACACAACTTCATGATTCCTTGGTAGCATTTAAGATACTTAATTTGTTTCTCTATTTAAAAGACTTGATTATGAGGAGAAAAACGATTAGTTATATTGGTAAAAAAATAATTATTAAGTAAGTTTCGAAATTAATATTTACCAGTTAACTTGAGTTGAATTTTGAAAAAGTTTGATTAAATCTTTAGAAGAAAAAAAACAAATTATATTTCTAATAAAGGGTAAAATGTGCTTTTTGTTTCTCTAAAATTTCTAAAATTTGATTTTAGTCCTCTAAATTTTTTTATCCTATTTTCGTTTTTCTAATTTAAAAATAATTTACTTTTGGTCCTCGTAATGACATTTAACGAAAATTATAAACTGTCAGAGAAGTTAAAGTAATTTTATTTAATTATTACTTTATTAGTAATTCAACCATCTTAAAAATATTAAACCACTCACTCACTCCATTTTTAAACTTGGTGAAATCCTTGCTATCATTTGGGCATGCAGGTGCCTCCCAAAAGCTCCATCAATGTGCGAGGTAGTGCCATTGAGCATCTTCAAACTACATGTCCAATTGTAGCATTGGGCTGACGAAGCCCAGATTGTGACCAACACAAAACATGGCTACAGAGTTCATGAACTTTCTTTTGTTGTTTGATCAGAAATTCCTTGTTTTATACATACAAAAAAAAAAAAACTAAAAGTTATTATCTTCTTGTGTTTGACCAGAAATTCCTTTTTATGTTTGAACGATAAATCAGAAGTAAAATTCTATAATTATTTAAAACCAATGCTTATTTTCATATTCTGTTAAGTATTGGACAGCAAATGTAAGTGGTCATGAATCACAAATGTTGGAAGTATATTTGTACAATTTTAAACTAGAAATCCTTGTCCAATAAAACAATGCACCTAGACAATTATAACCCCTAAAACATGTTAATTAAAGTTTATTAATAGAGATAAATTTGACTTGAAAATTGAAAAAATCTTTATGCTTTCGAACGTGTGATGCTAATCAAAACAACTTGTACCAATAAAAATCTAGAATCTTGAAAAACAAATAAACGTGTGATGAGACAATTCATTGAAATATATAGACCCCAAAAATAATAAAGAAGAAAAAAAACCGCAGCCATGAAAATGATGAAAGAAACAAGTAGCAGTATAAACCAGTTGGAGTTGGAGAAAAGAAGAAGAATCTAGAAATAAGATATTTCAACAAATCCTGAGGCAGACCACGAGCACGCCACGCGCCCGCACTAACATCGATTACTCAACTAACGCTTCATAGTTCGTACTTCATAGTTCATTCATTCACCTTGTTGTGTTGTGTTGTGTTCTTTGCAACCATGCTTCTTAGAACAGCTTCCTCTTTCTCTCTCTTCAACGCCAACGGCGACCATATACTACTCCCTTCGCTTAACTCTTCTTCTTCTTCTTCGTTGCCTTCCTCTATTCGCTACTCTCAGGGCAAACACTTGGTTCCATGCGCTACCAAGAACTCCAATAACCGGCCCTTAACCGGCGTCGTTTTTGAACCCTTTGAAGAGGTCAAGAAGGAGCTCGACCTTGTTCCCACAGTCCCACAAGCTTCCCTTGCTCGCCAGAAGTACACCGATGAGTGTGAGGCTACTATCAACGAACAGATCAAGTGCGTTCCCCTGCTCCTAACTTTTCTCACTTCAAAAAATAACACTTTTAATTATTGTTAATTTTTTCTTTCAACTTTTATTACTTTTCAATTTTTATCACCAAGTTTTAACTTCGCAAATTTTACAACTCAAAGTTTTTAATTTTTGTATATTAAAAAGTTAAAAATATAACAAAATGATGTTGGTAAATCTAACGATAAAATACACAAAAATAAAAAATAAAAAAATTAAATGATAGAATTTGCGAAAATTCTAAATTTGTGGGGGAAAAACTTTGAGTAATAAAATTTGTGATATTATGAAAATTAGATGATAAAATTTATATAACTAGAAATTTAAGTGATAAAATTTACAATTAAGCTAAAAATAAATTAACACATTAAGTCTCTCTTTTAGTTATATTGATGAATCATTATAAATTTACATGATTTTTATGGGTAGGAATTGAAGAAGGGTTTTTATCTGTTTCTGGGTTTACGTTGTTTGATGGGCTTTAATTTTTTTCTTCTTCTCTTTGCAGTGTGGAGTACAATGTTTCGTACGTTTATCATGCGATGTTTGCCTTCTTCGATAGGGACAATGTTGCGCTCAAGGGTCTTGCCAAGTAATGTTTTGGTTATTTATTTATAGGTTCTGTTGTGTAGTTTTTTTTTTTTTTTTTTACCTTGTGAGGAGTAGTTAATTAATGCTGATGATTACAGGTTTTTCAAGGAGTCAAGCGAGGAGGAAAGGGAGCATGCTGAGAAATTGATGGAATATCAGGTAGTGTAAATTACCTTGTGAGGAGGTTTTTCAATCTCCGAGAATATGCTGCATGTGTCAATTGAATATGCAAATTTTCAATCTTGTCTTCTAGAAAGTGATACTGAGATTTTATTTTTATTTGTGTGTTAATGTAATTTTTAGAACAAGCGAGGTGGAAAAGTGAAGTTACAATCTATAGTGATGCCTCTTACTGAATTTGACCATGAGGAAAAGGGAGATGCGCTTTATGGTTAGTGTGTCTGCCATCCCTTCTGTTTATTTTTTTTCATGTGTTTTATGATTTATAATTAAACTTTTCACTTTTGTGTCGTTGCTGCGCATTTAGTTTAATAAGATATGTGTGTTTTAGTTTGTAGAGGCTTATATTTTTAGAATTTTAAAACATGTATAGCAAAGCTGAAATCAATAGGATTCACAGCATCCTCAATCGTATGAACTCCAATTGCTTGTTTTTTAGTACCATATTCATTGTATGTTCCATAATCTCGAGCTCGATTGTCCACTTGAAATATTCTATAAAATGAAATGAATTCTGATTTAACATTGCGTTTATCTTTTTTATATGCACACGTTGATTTATTCTGTTAGGAAGTACATTATATTTTAATTCTTAGCAGAAACGTTGCATACAAATGCACATGATGTAATGTAAGCCAACTTTTGTTCAAAGTGTTTTGCTTTGTCTGATGAACATCCCCTGCGAAATTTGTATGTTTGGCACTAAATGTATTTTGTGTTTGTTTCTTGTTGCAGCAATGGAACTTGCTCTGTCGTTGGAGAAGCTAACAAATGAAAAGCTGCTTAACTTGCACAGTGTAAGATATCAAGAGTGTTTGGTCCTAGTTTTGGATTCATAGCATGTTTGGATTTGATTCAATTTTGTCATAATCAATTCCAAAACCACGTAGAAAGCTAAAACCACAAATGGTTACTTCCACTTTCTCAAATTTTCACCTTGATTTTAGGTCTTAGAATCAACCATAGTAGCTGTCCAAACCTGCATGACATTTGTCTCATTTATGTTCACTTCGATGTTTTTAAAGTGGAAATCCATATATTTGAACATGTTGGATGTTGTTTGACAGGTTGCCTCAAAGAACAATGATGTGCAACTGGCAGATTTTATTGAAAGCGAATTTTTGGGTGAACAGGTAATGTGACGTTGCAATTTATTAAACTTTCTTATAGGTTACTGGCAGAATGGTTTGTACATGATTATATGCAAAGCACTGCAAGGAAGCTTTTGTCGATCTAAAACTCAGCACTTCTTTTTTATTTGGGTAGGTGGAAGCCATAAAAAAAATCTCTGAGTACGTTGCTCAACTCAGAAGAGTTGGCAAAGGACATGGTAAGAAATTCTAATTCAGCTACACGCAACTTGGTTGAATTTTTCTTTCCCTAGTTCTTTCAATGAAAGAAAGTGTATTAGCAAAAAAATCAAAAAAGGAATCTAAACGCTTTGTTTTCTTTTATGGCCTCAACTTTCAGGTGTGTGGCACTTTGATCAGATGCTACTCCACGAGGAAGGAGTTGCTGCTTGATTAACATTTTTTTTTCTACCTCTCGTTCGTGCATCTAGTTAGTTATCCCGATTAGTATTTTCAGGTCTTTAATGCTAGAGATGAAAAAAGTGGATGTGGAGTAATATTGGTCGTTTCTATGTAATGTTTTTTTAGTAATATTGGAGTAATGTGGAATTGACGTATTGTTGGAGTAATATGAAATTGAAACTCAAATTACAATTATATTTTTGTTCCTTAATTATTTACGTAACTTAAACATTAAAATTATAATTTAAGTTAATTTCAATTTCATGTATCAAACGATTTTAAAAGTGAACTGTAACTTTTAAGCAAGTGTTATTTACGAAACGATAGTTACTAGTTTTTCTTTCTTTTTTTCACTTCTCACGCTTATTTTTCTAGAGACAATCCTCTTTTTAGACATTTCTTTAAAAGTAATTTTTGGTTAGTGAAATGTATAAAAGAAAAGGAAGAAATAAGAGAAAATTATGATTTTTAAATTCTTTGGTAGGAAATATTATTTTTCTTCTGTTTATTTGATTGTATGGAAAATAAAAAAGATGGGAATATGAAATATTATTTCTCTTTTATTTTGGATTGCACGGGTTATTTTTGTTAATATTTATTTCACTTTTACTCACCAAAATTATGAGGAATCACAACCTCAACCTCTGATAACATGAATAGAACTTTTCATAAGTATATATTGACTCGACCATTAATAGAACAAAATATTTAGATGCAGTATTAAATTATATTAATTTAAATAAATCGTGTTTAAGCCAAAATAATTCAATCAAATAAATTTGATTTGTTAAATAGTTGCTTCTTTTTTGAATATTTTTTTTAAAACCCAAATGATTTAATAAGTTACATTCAATATAATTATTTAAATTTTACCTTTTTTTATTTGTATATCAGTTTATATTCGATAATAAAAAACGTTACTACGTTAACCGAAACTAATAATACCAAAAGAAATATAATAAAAGAAAACTCATTTACGCATTCATGTGAATAGTAACGTTCTAAATACAATAACTATTTTCTACAGTAATTTAATAATAAATATTATTTAAGAGGACAAAAATATAATTAACTTGATATAACTTCCTGAAGTGAGAAGATGGAAAAGTTCTACAAAAATATTATCATATGTTGATTAGAGAGTTTATGAACAAAGATTGGTCCCTCCCTTTCCAACATATTCTGAGAAGGGAATAGTGTTGCAGGCTTGCAGCTAGCTTGGCTAAGTTAGGTTCCTCTCAAGACCATAGCTGAATTACTTTTGATGAGTACCCATCTAGCTCACGGGTCTATCTTCTTAAGGATGCTGCCAGAATTAGTTCTTAAGACTGAGAAAGCTTTGCTAGTTTTTTTCTCATTCTGCTGTCTTTTATTTTTGAAGCATCCAAAAAACACATTCAGATTTGTCACCTATGTTTTGTTAATAAGTTTTTAATTCTCTTTTATTACATAGACATAGAATAACCGAAACATATCAGCTTGACAAATAATAATTCAATTGCTTATTTTTATGTAGTACTTTAGAGTGTTCCTAGATATTTTCATGCTTAAAGACCTTATATGTCCAACTTTACATCTCGATCCGCTATATTTCTCATTTTATCATGTAAATCATAAAAGTTCAGTTAGAATGCTGGAATGTTACACGAATGCATAATGATGAGTACAAATATGCGGTGTTGTGGTCTTCTTTTCACCAAAAGGAAGACAATAGTGTTGCTCATGTCCTTGTCTTTTTATTTGATAATATACGGGTTGGAAGAAGTCACATACCAATCGAACCCTCTTATAACCAAAGATATAATTGACTTTACTGCTTTGGTTTAACAATAACCAGTATTTGATTATTTTTTTTCTTAAAAGTTCAATTAGAAGATAGAAATCAAATATTAGAAGACAATAAAGACGTTTAGTATGCACTATATCACAGGCATGGACGGATCCAAGGGGAATAAGTAGGGGTCTTGACCCCTTCCTTAGGATCCTATGAGTATATATGAGAGAAAAATTAGAATTAAAAAATATTAACAAATAAAAATATGCTTTTGAGTTATTATTTGTTTAATTTTTTTTTTAATAATAGATTAAATTCTGTGATTTTATTCATAAAATTAATAATAAATATTTTTTAAACTTATTACTTATTAAATAATTATTTATTAAAATTTAAATATTTAAATAATTATGTAAAAAGAAATTCCGTTCCTCCCCTTTTATCCACTCCTGAGTCCGACTCTGAATCTCTGATCACAAGGAAGCAATAAAACGCCTTGTTTGAAATATAATTCTAATAGCAAGAATTATAAGAACTTAGGAAACCAAATTACAGAAAAGAAATACCCGAAGATTAAAGAAACTTTTTAGAATAGAATCAAGCTAGACTTGTACTCAAAGCATCATGTAGTACATGTTTTGATTTCATGATCCGTGGAGTTGTGTGAGATGTGAAGGGGTCCCATTGGAGCTGCATGTTGCCATTGTTCTCGTAACAACTGGATTCAGAAAAGGATTTCAATAGCTATCTAGTAGAAGATTCATGCAAAAGGTGGAAATTTGGGGAGCATAGAAAACATATAGTTATCTAGTAGAAGAAGAATAAGAGCCAAAGGCTTCCACAATATTATGCTTCTGCAGAGTCTTGCAGGGAAAGAGCAATTGCCTATTCATAAAACATCATCATATATGCATAAACCATGGACCCTCATTAAGAACTCAATCTCTCCATTGGATAGAATCCAATAACCAAATATTTGGAGGATAATTGATGGAAAGCTCAAGCTTGCCTTTGTTTCACAGAATTTTATGGGCGTTGAAGATGAGAATATAATATTCTCATGTTTGTTAAAGTTTTTTTTTTTTTTTAATTTAATGTTTATGTCCTAACGGTGTGATTTGTGATAGGATAATTATGCAAAAATAAAAAATAATTAAAATAAATAATTTTATAACCATATTTGTTTTGTTTACAATAACAAAAATTAAAAAAGCAAGTAAACTATAAGGACCAAAAGTATATTAATAAAAAATAACAAAGAAAAATATGGTAGCACATTGTTGATAACATTTTAAAAAAATCAAATTAAGTTTATACTTATTATTAAAGCTAGCAATTATAAGATGAAAAATATAGAATTTATAAATAACTAAAAAATATGATATATTACTGGTATAGAATGTAAATAAAAATCTTCCTAAAATTAATTTTAAATTATTAACATAAATTAAGATATATATTGAAATTGATTTTAATTAAAAATTTAAATTAGATGCGTGTCCAATAAAAATAAATGATTTTAAAGATAAAATTAACATACCCAAATAATTAAGCTTAAATGAACAAAAAATAATTAACGTTAATAAATTCAGCCCGTTTTTCATGTACGAGCTAACCCGCCCTGCTTAAAAAAGGGTCGTATCCGAGTCAGGCGGTTGCTCATCGTCATTGACGAAATGATGTCACCAGAGACAACATTAAGTTTTCTTTTTGGGTTTCCGGTTGAGCAAGAAACCGTGGCACAATAATAAGGCACATCAAACAGAACAAAGCACTGTATTAAATTAATAAATTTATTATAAATGCTGGCAGGTGCCTTACCCATCGATTAAGAAATTAAAAAAAATCTTTTTTTATACGAAAAATTAAATTATTTATGACTTTTTTTACGTTTTCTTATCATATTCATAATATAATATATATATATATATATATATGGCTTTTGACGGTAATACCAATTCGGAAGTTCAAGCGCTGAGAGAAGAATGAACTCTATGGCTTTTGTTCTGCTAATATTACTTTCGGCGTTACGCTACTCAAGCGCCGAACAAGCTTTCGACGTTCGCAAACATCTTTCCACTGTCTCCAGGTCTCTCTTATTTTTGTTAAATCGTTGATTCAACAAATTTAATGTTCTTTTGCCACATTTTAGTTTGCATGTTCTAAAACATTCTACCATTTTTTTTCCTGGAATTTTGTTGGGAATTTTGTATGCATGTTTGCTGAATTATTTAAATTGTCTGTCTTAATTGTCTCCACAGATATGGAATTGTGAAAGACATTGCTGACACTAACTTCGTGCCTTCTAAAGTCCCTGAGGGATGTGTTCCGATCCATTTGAATCTCGTGGTAATTTTCTCCGCAATTTGAGGATAATAATATTCGTTGATTGTGAAGAATGTTTTACAGTACATTCAATTGTTGTTGTGACTTTCACAAGTTTCACAACAATTGCTATATTTTATTTTTATGTCGCTAGGTTGTTTGTTTGCGCGAGAAATGTAGAACAGTGTTGAATGAAGACTTAGTATTTTTTAGAATGTTTGGGTTGTTATGATTGAGATTTGATAGTTTTGAACTGTCTGGTAGACTGGTAATACTTGACTTAATTGAAGAGGATGATAATACTACTTTACATACGCAGGCGAGGCATGGAACTCGATCTCCTACAAAGAAAAGGATAAAGGAGTTAGATAATTTGTCTGAGCGTCTGGAAGTTCTTGTAAGGCATTCAAAAGAGCGAAATTTACATTTCGAGAGAGTTCCTTCCTGGCTAAATGGATGGAAATCTCCTTGGCATGGAAGGCGTAAGGGTGGTGAACTAATTACAAAAGGAGAGGAAGAATTATATGATCTTGGAATCAGAATTAGAGAAAAGTTTCCAAATTTGTTTGATGAGGAATACCATCCAGACACATATCCTATTAAGGCAACTCAGGTGAGTTTATCTTCGACGTTTTTTCTTTGTCCAAGTAGATTTTGATGTTTTGATTTATTTTGCTACCTCAATTTACACCACTTAAATAGTTTTGGGGTTAGTAAGTAAACACTAGTTGACCCAAAGCAAAAGATTTTATTAAGGTATTTTGAGTTGATGAGCAAATGCTAAGATGAGATTCTGATTAGTTGCAGCATTATTAACTGCAATACAAGATATGGACTTACTTTCTTACATTTGGAAGCTACAAATGTATTTAACCTCACACATCTCTCTTATGAGGAAATAGGTTCCCCGGGCATCTGCTAGTGCAGTCGCATTTGGAATGGGACTTTTCAGTGGAAATGGAAGTCTTGGACCTGGGCATCACCGAGCCTTTGCTGTTACAAGCGAAAGCCGTGCTAGCGACATTGTGCTGAGATTTCATGATTGTTGTCATAATTACAAGGTATGTTGTAGACGTGTAGTCATCATTGATTTCTAAGGATTTTGATGCAACACTTGCAAGTGTGTCCTGACAAAATTTCATGTAATCATAGAAATTATAGGTAGCCATTTTCATATGTCTATTTGAAAATCTTCTTATTATACATTATATATAATAATCCAAGTTGAATGTGTCACCCCCTTTTTACCATGTAATTATTGATGACATTGAGCATGCTTCTGTGTCTGCTCGACTGTTCCTTTCATCAATAAATTTGTTTCCCTAGTGCTTGAAGGTACTTTCTGTTTATAGTTTTGTCTTGCCGTGCTATTCTGATGGAATTTAACATATTTTAAATGAATTAAAATTTCCATATTTGCCTCATGTAAAGGCCATCATTGGTTGAATATGAAAGTTGTTGTTTGTTATCAAGAGGCTATCTGAGGTAATTGATAGACAGCATACATAATCACTTTTTGCTAAATATTTGAGCCTGGCTTTATGGTTAATTGGACAAATTGCCATCTTCAGTAGTAGTGTTTGTGCTTTACTTTCAGTACCTTTTTTTGTTTGGTTATATAACTTCTTGAGTTATGGGAGCAGGCTTATCGGAAAAGCCATGAATCTGCAGTTAGTAAACTTAAGGAACCTATCTTAGATGAGATTACATCTGCATTAATTGGGCGTCATGGGCTGAATTTTACGAGGCAGGATACATCTTCTCTCTGGTTTTTGTGTAAGCAGGTTGTTACAATTTTTCATTCCCAGCTCCTTTTGGTTTTTACCATGTACTTTTCTGAGTTCATAAATATTTATTTTACCAAGGTTGTTGAGATTGGTAATTTTCTTTTCTTTCTTTTCAATTGCCCAATTTGTGGTTATTTTCACAGGAAGCATCCTTGTTGGATATAAGTAATCAAGCGTGTAGTCTTTTCAGCCCTCCTGAGGTACTTCTGTGGTCATGATGTACTGAAATTTGTTATCCACACTTTCCTCTTTGCTTGTCTGTAAATATTTAAATAGAGAAAAAATTATAAAGATGCCAGGAAATTACTTAATTTGACCTTATGATATATGTAAGGCACGTTTTGAGGCTTTGATGTGATGTTTCTACAATATGTTATTGATCTTGTGATAAAACTGAAATTCCATTCAAATGTAGTTGTTTTTCCACTTGTGATCAATTCCATGTTAGCTTATGGCTGCATTTTATTATGTTCTTGCTAGCGTATGCTACATGTTTCTTAAGATGCTATTTGTTGTGTGCACAGATTGAATTGCTGGAGTGGACAGATGATTTGGAGGTGTTTATTTTGAAGGGTTATGGTAAATCACTAAACTATAGAATGGGACTGCCATTACTTGAAGATGTTGTTCAATCCATAGAACAGGCTATCATGGCTGAAGAAGGTAGGTTTGTTTTGTACTTTTTAAGTGTGTACTATATATATGTCTTACATACCATATCTTGTTAATGAAACTTGTAATATTTATGTATAGATTAACCTTGTTGGGTAAATCATATATTAAATTTGTCTTGTCCACAAATACCTCAGGCATGGGCTGTACATGACAAGCCCTATCTAATATTATGTGTGTTGTGTGTGTGTGCACGCGCGCACACATACAAGTATTCAGCATCATCTGATGACCATTGACATTTTACCTGTGTTTTCTAGAAGTTTGATCAAACAATTATCTTTTGAGCCAAGAAATCTATTGGAACATATTTAGCTAAGGAATTCATTATTTGTTAGTTGTAAGTACAGTGAAAAAATGCCTCTAATTCTAGAACAACTTTAAAATGTTTGCTGCTATATAAGAAAATCGGCCATATCAATTTTACACTTGTCTTCGTGTGGACATTCACCATATAATTTGTGTTAATAAATAGTATGTAATTTGCATTGTTTCAATTTATTTCTATGGTTTGTCTATTAATAAACTGGGTCAACCTCTTATCCCCATGATGATTATATATACGTTCGTGCGTGCGTGCTCACTCAATGTCTGTTGGTTGAAATTATAGCTAATGAAAAGTTAGCAAGGGAGTTATTTTTACTTTACAAATGGCTTTCTGAAGTCTGTCTCTTGAATATGTGAACCTTTTACTCATTTCCACTTTCTCGATTGCTTCTGTAGAAAGACATGCTCCTGGCAGCTTTGAAAAGGCAAGACTTCGGTTTGCGCACGCTGAAACTGTAGTTCCATTCTCATGCCTGCTTGGTTTATTCCTTGAAGGATCTGGTGAGTTTTTAATACTCTTTGCTTGAATAAATGTGCACAGAATACATTTTTTTTTTGGTTTTGTTTTTTCTACTAACAAGTAGTGACTAGTGAGAGAGTGCTTATAGATGTTCTCTTTTGACAATGTACAGAGTTAAAAAAAATTCAGGAGGAGCAACCTTTGCAGCACCCTCCGAAGCCTCCACAGAAAAGAAAATGGCGGGGTAGCACTGTGGCGCCTTTTGCTGGTAACAACATGTTGGTCTTGTATAGTTGTCCTGCTCCAGACAAATCTACCAGGAAGCACTTTGTACAAGTGTTACACAACGAACACCCTGTTCCATTGCCAGTAAGCCTTTGTACCTTAATTTTACCAATGGGCATGGTCTGGGGGGTTGTAGGGTTTCACTTATTGTTTAAAATCATATTGTGATGTTGTTCATCAATAACTAAGTTTTTGTGTCATCGTGTACAGGGTTGTGATGGCTCCGATTTCTGTCCATTTGAAGTATTCAAGGTACTTGTATAATCCCTCTATAATGCTCTATATGATCAAATGGGTATTGGGTAACATTAATTATGGAATGTTGTTTTATATTATACTATTTTTAATTCTGAGTTTTCTCTTACACAGGAAAAAATAGTTGCACCTCATCAGAAGCATGATTACCATACAGTCTGTAATGAAAAGCTAGAGCAGGAGCCCTCGGGCAACAAGGTTTTTCAAATATTTCAGTGGCTTTCCTCACTAGGGAAAGGTGATAAGTACCCTAAAGATGAACTTTAGTTTGTTTCCTAGGAAAGGAGCCTCAAATCTTACCTTCTTTACTAATTTTCAGACATGAGTGCTTAGTCCTTCTAGCAGAGAATCAATTTTACTTAGATTGTGCTGCCAGTACAGGAATGCCTTTGTTATCTTAAGCTTGATGCCCGAGTCCGTAGCTTCTAACATTAAGAGAATTTGGAGGTGGAAAGTTTAGTTCTAAATGTATGTTTTTCTTTTCTTTTTTCCTTAGTAGCGTTACTCTTAGTACTCGACTGATACCTCAGATAATGTAGCTTGATGTGTCATACTGTGCACACACTTAGTTTCATTAGCTGGCTCTTGAACTCATTTTTGTTCTTTTTGAATAGTAGATAATGGACCAGCTAACCTCTGACTTATGCTTATGTTCGTGTTTTTGTGTTTCTTGTTGCAGCTGTTGATAAATGGTACGATTTAACGAGACAAATTAGTCTAGTTATGCATGAATCTCTTCCAATAATGTTTCGCGAGTAGTAACGTTTAACATAACGTTTCTGAACCGTAAACTTTATTGGTGACAACCAATTTTCTCATAACTTGACCGGTGAAATTCAAGGCTTAATGGTTCAATTGAGGTTGAATCAAGTCGAACCGATTTTCATAAAATAATTTGTTTAGTATTTAAATATAATATTCTAGTAATATTTAACAAAAAAAATAACAATGCATATAAATTGAAAATAATAAAAAGTAAATTTTACTTAAAAGTGTCATAAGTTAATAAATTATAATATTTATTTTTTTAGTTAAAACAATATCGTTTTGAAAATTTTTATTTTTAAAAAAATTAAACAAAATCGGTTAAATCGGTTAACTGATTTTTAACGGGTTTAACGACTTTTACTCGGTTTAAGAATATATCAATTTTTAGAAAATGTTGAATTGGATATGATCGGTGACTGGTTCGGATTTCAAAATCATGGTGACAACACATTCCTTCATTGATTTGTTTACAGGCGGCTTCTACGATCGGAAACATGTGTAGGTCCCCACCGTGGGAAAGAAATATGGTGTGTATGATGTAATTTTATTTCTAGATTTGTGTGGGACTACGGTAGGAAATTATATTTAAAAAAATATTGTATTATCTTCCCTTTTCGAACTTCAATTTTGCAAGACAACTACGCTTCATGTGATCGGATTGGCTTCATTATTGAAGCAATGTGCGTCGGCGGTTTTTGATAAAAGGATGACGGAGAAGACAAAGGGGAGATTTCAAGAACTTTGATAGTGCTAGGGAACCTGTTGCATTGCCACCGAGTTTCAATCGCGAGTTGTTCAACACGAGGTGTTACCGGTGGAGGCTGATTCACATTGGTCATTTGCGGTCATGTGTTGGCGATGGGGATCTTGTTTTGGGGGACTTGGCCTTAATGGTGGCTGATGCGGAGACGAGGGTGGAGGAAGGATGCAACCTCCTTGTTGCAGTGGTGTGAAATAATAAAATTATATTTTTTTTTAATTTAATCTGCTATAGTCATCCTCACAGTATCCTGCGTTAATCTCGAAATAAAATTACATCGTATGCACCATATTTCTTTCCCACGGTGGGAGACCTACACATGTTTCCCACCGTAGAAGTCGTCTTGTTTACGGAGGCGTAAGACATCAACTTCAAATGGTGCTAGGCTTCATGATAGTTTGACAAAAAATTACAAGAATAAATTTCTCTTACAGTAACACGTGCTTTAACATAAATAAATTTTATGATTGAGATTAATTAATACAAATTAATTATATTTAATGATTCAAAATCAATTCTATTAAATTTTAAAATAAATGTGCCTTTCTTCTTGCGAGCTGCAACCAAATTTGTCTTTGCTGGATACATGTAGGGTTGTTCCAACAAACAATTGGTCTTTACACCCAAAGAGATTCCAAATTTGAAGGAAAGTCTTTAACAACAAAGACCAAGGTTATAGATAAATTGTAATTTTAGGGATCTTTTAGAAATTTGAATAGTTTTTCAGATACTTAAGTGACTAAGAATTACACATTTAGAAACCAAAGTTATATATATTTTAAACTATGTTATTATTACAAAATATTCATCGAATTAGTTAATGATTAATCTATGTTACAGAACCTAGTTGATCATCTCTGGTGAAATTCTTTTCAATCAACTTTTTTCATACATAAAGCTTGAACTTGAGATCTTACTTAAGAAGTTCGAGTTAAGTACTACTTGGATCAATAACTTGTTAGTATTGAATTATAACAAAACAAAAACACATTTTGAGAAGGGTAATCTTGTCTTTTGGAAAAGTTGGGAGTAAACTTAGCAAAAAAAACAGGGTGCCTTTTTTGGGCTTAGATTGATTTACAGAAATTAAGAGCCCAAGAAGGTGGAATCTATTTATCTCCAGGGACTCGGTTTGTGGTGTCCTTTTGCAACGCGAATCGTGAGTCCAGAGTCCCACAGAAGAAAAACAAAACCCTCACTGAGCGCTGCTGCTTTGAGAGAGAGATGGCTCCGAACCTTGAATGTCGTATGTATGAAGCGAAGTACCCGGAGGTGGACATGGCGGTGATGATACAGGTGAAGAACATAGCGGACATGGGGGCGTACGTGTCGCTGCTGGAGTACAACAACATCGAGGGCATGATCTTGTTCTCGGAGCTCTCTCGCCGTCGGATTCGGAGCGTGAGCAGCCTCATCAAGGTTGGCCGCATCGAGCCGGTGATGGTGCTCCGTGTCGACAAGGAAAAGGGTTACATCGATCTCAGCAAGCGCAGGGTCTCCGAAGAGGACATCCAGGCCTGCGAGGAGAGGTACAACAAGAGCAAGCTCGTCCACTCCATCATGCGCCACGTCGCCGAAACCCTCAACATCGATTTGGAGGTACTGGCTTCGTTTTAAAGTGATGAATGAATTCTAATTCTTCTTTTATTGATTCAATCGTTAATTGTAATAAGTGTAATTTGTATTGTGTAAGTAGATTTTGCCATGGGCCTGCTTGGATAAGCTTATCTAGAAGCACTTCTAAAAGAAGAAAATAAAAGCAAAAAGATGAGATGGACTTCTCCATAAGTAAAAATAAGCTCTCCATTAGCTAATTTGTAGAAGCTCACCAATGTAGCTTCTCTACAAATTAGCTAATGAAATACTTATTTTAACTTATGGAAAAACGCATTTCATTTTTTTCTTCTTACTTTTCTCTTCTAAAAGTGCTTCTAGAGAAGATAACATCCAAACTGACCATAGTCTATTGTCGATAAGGGACCTATTTCAATTTGTGTGTTTAGGAGGAGGAAAAGCAGGTTGGGTTGAGTTTCTTTAAAATTAGGTTACACACAATTTAGTCCCTATACCCTTCGTGGATTCTCATAAAAACTTATTAAATTGGTCCATAAGTGAGCAAACACAACTGGTTTGATCCCTGCTGTCGTGACACCGTCTCTAACAGTTTGACATTAACCATTAACCCCATTACGCATCCTTAGTTTGGTCCCTATGCGTGTAGTGCATTCTTAATTTGGTTCTTATTAAGAATTAAGAATGTGTTGCGTGTATACAGCACTACACATATACACGGACCAAATTAAAATTAAGAATGTGTAAGGGGTTAAACTGTTAACTATGGACTGTGAGAGACGGCGTCATGAATGTCGGGACCGAATTGGTAACATTTGCACCTACATGTATGAGACTAAATTATGTGTTTAACCTAAGATTAGAAATGATCGCTGAAATTTCTTGCTGTGATTTCTATTTATTTTTATGCAATGTTTCTTTAAGAGGGCGATCTCTGGCACAGTGGTAAAGTTGTGTCTTGGTGACTTGTTGGTCATGGGTTCGAATCCAAAAACAGCCTCTTTGCATATGCAAGGGTAAGACTGCGTATAATATCCCTCCCCTTACCTGAGCATAGCGTGGAGCCTCTGGGCAATGGGGCACGTAGTTTTTTTTTTTTTCCTTTATTGTTTGATTTGTTTCCCTTTATAATTCTTATATTGCTGTATTTGCTCAGTTTTCCCTGCCAAGCATGTTTTCCGATTACTTCTGTTAAGTGAAAAGGATTATAGAGAGAAACCCTTGTAGAGGAGTGTTATTTAGAATGGGGAATAATAGTCTAAATACGTGTGTATTTACAATTGATACATCTAAAGAAGTTTGTTAGTTTTATTTCTCGGCACTTCTTCCAACAACTAATTTTTGTATCACCTTTATAATTAAATATTTTCCTTTTCCTGGTGCTACTATTTCGATTTTTTTGTCGAACTAAATTCAAATGGCTTTGTGCAGGAGCTCTATATTCACATTGGGTGGCCTTTGTATCGCAAATATGGTCATGCTTTTGAGGTAGGGATTTTTTTTTATTCTTTAATGGTTCTCTGACTGTTGTAGTTACTGAATAAATTTCATTCCATGCAGGCTTTCAAAATAATTGTGACTGATCCTGATACTGTTTTAAGTACTCTCACTCGTGAAGTTAAGGAAGTTGGCCCTGATGGGCAAGAGGTATATATTTTTATCAGAGTAAAACTGACCACATCTCATAAGTCTTGTTTATGACTAGATATATTTTTTATTGTTGCCCATAGGTGACTAGGGTGGTGCCAGCTGTATCAGAAGAGGTGAAGGACTCTCTTGTGAAGAATATTAGAAGACGAATGACCCCCCAACCCTTGAAAATTAGGGCAGATATTGAAATGAAATGTTTTCAATTTGATGGAGTTCTTCACATTAAGGTCTTGATTATTTCTATTCCTTTTGTTTTTGACTTTGGTTCCTTTTCTTTTAAGCATCTAATTTATTATATGAATTGTTATTGCCTATAGCTTATCTTCCAAAGTATTCTCAGGTTTTATAATGATTTGATTATGCAGGAGGCAATGCGTAAGGCTGAAGCTGCAGGAAATGATGACTGCCCCGTCAAAATTAAACTTGTTGCTCCCCCACTTTATGTTCTTACCACCCAGACACTGGACAAGGTTAGTGCAATTTTCACGTAAATCTTGATTATGCATATAATTTTTGGATGTATGAATTTGCCACTGCTTCTGTATTGTAGATAATGTTTGAGGGCATTTGAGTTGTAGATTTAGGTTAGCGATTGTTTAACCTATTACGATTGATGTGTAAGCCATGCATTAGCAAAAAATGATTAACCCCTGAACATTCTCTCATAACTCTATATCTTCAAAATCAATGCAGTGTTGTAAAATTATATTTCTCTGTAGTGGGTTGGTAATGTTGGTTTTTAAAGGGAGTCTAAGTAAAAAATAAAAAA
This sequence comes from Glycine tomentella, assembly GCA_007407185.1. Taxonomy (NCBI): domain Eukaryota; kingdom Viridiplantae; phylum Streptophyta; class Magnoliopsida; order Fabales; family Fabaceae; genus Glycine; species Glycine tomentella. Next base: position 122,880 of record PYAF01000818.1, read on the forward strand.
CTCAAGTGAATATTGGTTTCCATCATATTTTGAGTGTGTCAGAAGTTAATTGAAATTTTTTGCTTTTTGTACCAAATTTCCCCACGTACCCCTCACCATCTCTCTTGCAGCTACTGAATATTATATGTATTGTGTTTGGTCTGGTTTCTCCTGTTACCTAATGAGAATAGATATCTTTTATACAGGAACTTTTTTTTAACCTAATGCCAAATTTTAATAAATCTAGAAGTTGTGGTTTCTCAAGAAACCATTACTTTCGTTGTTATAAGCAATTTGTACTTGAGTCATGTCTTGTCTATGGGTACTGTATTGATTACCTTGCAGAGATTTTAATTCCAATTGTGTTATAGGAAAACATCGGGAAATATTTTAATATCACAACTGTTAGACACCATAACATGCTGAGCAAAAAAAAAAAAATAGACACCATAACATGTATGGTATTTGAAGGTAATTTGTGTATTTTGTTACGGTCTGGACAGGAGCAAGGAATATTGGTTCTCAACAATGCCATAGCTTCTTGCACTGAAGCAATAGAACAACACAAGGGTAAACTTGTGGTTAAGGAGGCAGCTAGAGCAGTGAGTGTCAACTTCCTCTACATTTCTTTTTTATTTATTAACTACATATTCTATCCTGTACACAATTTTTGTCCATCTGCCTTTGGATCCTCTTTTCTATCTTTTGATGTCAGTATAGGGAGAGTAGAATTTTACCACTTTTTTATTTTGGGAGGTTTGACACTGCTTTGTGATTCAGGTGAGTGAACGTGATGATAAATTGCTTGCCGAACTCATGGCTAAGATACGCCAAGATAATGAAGAGGTCAGTGGTGATGAAGACAGCGAGGAGGAAGAAGATACAGGAATGGGCGAGGTTGATATGGATAATGGTGCCGGGATAACGGAGTGACAAAAAACTAGTGGGTATAGTAAGGCATAGATAGCAGAGTCCGGCCTAATTTTGTCTTCTTTTTTTTTTCTTATTCTTTACAAACTCTCTTTAAATGCGGTTGTATAATACAAGCTTGAATTACTTTATGTTGAGATGTCTTGTAACTTGCAAAGCAATTTTGGAGTTTCTTGATGAGGGTTTTCAACCTAAACTAAGGAGATTTACGGTTACTTCAAATTTACCATCGCCTTTCTCTTCCCTTGTGCTCTCTACTCGCCTTTCTCTAATTATTTGAACGCAATTCTGTTAACTTCACGCTATTATTACATGCGATTTCTATTTTCTAAATACTTGGTTTACTTTCCAAAGTTCTAGTAAGAGCTGTATTGGAAGTCTTATAATTCAGCTTATAAGATTTGGTTCTTAGGTGCGTAAATAAAAGATTTGGTTTAGACTTTGGGAGAATCAAGCTTTTCATTATTTGGATCAAACAGTATTTGTGAAGGTGGTATATAAACAAATGTTTGCAAACGGAGGTCGGGCAACGTTTTTTTTTATCATTATTGTTTTAGTTGAATTTAATTCAAAACCATCTAGTAAGAGTGGAAATTTATTAAATAAAAATAGGATATACAACCAATTAAATTTATTTAAGGCAAGCCATTTGAAAAGTTATATTATGATATAACGTGATTGTAACAAGAAAAAATACCAACGTGTGATGATAGTATATACAACCGGTTAAATTTATTTAAAGGAGGCACATGGAGCACAGGGAAAGGCACTGTCCTCATTCTAGTCCTCACTGTTTGGTGCCCCTCCCCAAAGAGTACAAAGTCCCACTTCCTTGGCCTAAGAGCAGAGGCATGGTGAGATTGACATTTTGCATCAATTTTTAGCATATGTTGTTCAAAAGAAGACCATAGAAAATGTTCATGGACCATATCACTGTTACTGTTAGTTTAACTTCTATATCTGCTAATTTTCTTTGCATGATTGTGGTTAGGTATGCCAAACTCAGTAGCTGCCTTATACCTCTTCCAGCTGATGGTGAGGGTAATCTGCAGAGCTGGTCAATTCCTTGGTCCCAAAGGCTTACCAGTATACCTCCAAGCTTATCTATTGAACCCGATGCTGGTGAGATGTTCTTGAAAGACAGCAAACACTGGTCCGAATTAGTTTCGGATATTGATAGAGATGGTCTTTCTATAAACAGGTCAAGTGTTCGAACTATAATGGACATGAATGCTGGTTATGCAGGGTAAAGTATATTCAATTGTAGATTAGCTTTATTATGTCACTCTTCTTTGACATTTATGTTTGAGGAGTGTTAGCAACCCATTCTTTGTGACACTCTTTATTATTAGTTAAAATTTATTAAAAATTATAAAATTACAGAGGTTCATTAATTAAGATGTGAGTCTTACAAAATTATATGATTTTCAATAAATTTCAACCAATAAAAATTGTACCACTAACATTTCTCTTTACGTTCACATATACGTTTGTCATTACACCAACTCAAATTTGCTGATTACCTAATACCTTCCAAGTTTTCTTTGAACTGATACCATGCACGTTTTTTTCCCCCTCAGATTTGCTGCATCACTCATTGATCTACTAATCTGGGTGATGAATGCAGTACCCGTTGACATGCCAAATACTCTTACAACTATATTTGACAGAGGGCTAATAGGAATGTACCATGATTGTGTGAGTCCTTAAATACATATCCTCGGACTTATGATCTTGTTCATGATAGCTTTCTCTTCAAACATCTTATGCAAAGGTATACATATTGAGGAAACTAATGCCTAGAACTTACTTTATTTGTCTAGTGCTTTCTCTTTTTATTATTTAGAACTCCATTAGTTTAGTACCCCTATATGTAGCATAAACGTGTTGATTATGATTCTCACAGTTTGCAATAATCTTTTTGTCAGATGTGACATTGTTGATGTGGCTGTGGAGATAGATCGCATAATGAGACCAGATGGGTATCTGCTGGTTCAGAACTCTATGGAAATAATTAACAAGCTTGTTCCGGTCCTGCGTTCACTTCATTGGTCTGTAACATTGTATCAAAATCAGTTTCTTGTTGGTAGGGAGAGTTTCTGGCGTCCAAGGCCGTAGAAACTGAATGATCAATAGGGTTGTCAATCTTTTTATTTTACTCTTCTTTGGCAGTGATGACTAATTTTTATATATACCATCAAACTATGAGAGTTTAATCATTTTATTTTACTCTAATACATTTATAAACTAAAAAATTGTACATCAAGTTTAAGGAAGGGATGCCGATTAAAAAAAAAGTTTAAGTATGAAAATTTGATAGGCAAACCGTTAATGGGAATTCTCACAATAAATAAACATAATTTAAAATAAACAATATTTTGTGAGAAATATCAAATATTTAATGGGGAAGCCGCTGAAACACTTAAATTGAGAAATAAGTTGGTAATGTAAAATGGTGCTCTGGGTCAAGTTAAGATTCGAATAGATAACTATGCAAAATAAAATCCCTTTGATGTTTAACTTCTATGCATATAAAATCATTCTTAGAAAATAATATTTAATGATTTAAAGTAAAGTATAGAAAAATTCAAATGCATGTTACTGTCCATTAAAATAAAATAAAAAATCTAAAAACTTATAATAGTAATTACTGTGTAACTACAGTTGTCTTCATGTACTTATCAATTTATTTACACAAAAAAAAAGATACTTATTAATTTCTCATTAATAATTATAGTTTATTTTAAACAATCTGATAATATAACAATAAAATATGATTCCAATTTTTTTTCCGCAAAATCATTGCCATCATTTACTAATCAATGAC
>PYAF01000818.1:138434-155608 GCA_007407185.1 Glycine tomentella
TAAAAAAATGTTAGTAAATATATTTTTATACAATTTTAATATAATCTTTATTATCAAATCCAATAAATAATAGTTTATACATTAAAATATAAATTTTTTACCATAATTTAATTAAATGTTAATTTATATGATAAGTTGATTACCTTTTATCATATAATATTTATTTTTAAAAAATATACTTATTTTGATTTCTCATTAGCCAATATTGTAAAACTTTTTACATTAGTTTTATTATTGAATAAAATAAATAATAATTTATGTACTAATAATATAAAAAATTTATATTATCATTCAATCAAAAATTAGTGTATATATATATATGGTAATTTGCTTAATTATTATAATAATCATTTTAAAAATAATAGTTATTATGATTTCTCATAAGCTTATCGTAAAAAAAGTTAAACTAATTTTTATTATAGAATAAACAATAGATTAGGCACCCATAATATAAATCCTTTTTTTACTATATGAAAAATTTATATATATATATATATAATATAAATTAATTAATTTTTACAATAATTATTTTAAATATTATACTTATTACAATTTCTCATTAGTTTACATTGTAAAACATTTTACAATGAAAAAACTCATAGTTTCTATAATTTTTTTTTTAGAATTAAAATTTTATTACACGGCAACTAACGTGTCAGAGTTGGTAACATTGATTGTTTTTCTTTTTTTTTGGAAGATGTGTGTTGAAGTTACGTTTAGATTTGAAAATATTTTTAATGATAATTTTAAATAAAAATTCTATTGTGAGGGAACGCGTTTTCAAATATTTTTGTACTGTAGTAATTTGTATGGATCCAAAATGGTTTTCTTGGTCTAAGAACATGGTTTGGAGATTCATCCCTTTGGCCTATTTGACAATGTTTTAGCAATTTTCCATCTTTCGATACTTTCGAAGGCTGCTTCTTTTGGATTCAAATCCTTTCAATTTCGTTTCTTTGAAGAAAAACTCAATCTGGGTCGTGCTTTTTTGCCCAAGTTGACGTTTTCAGGCAACAAGAATGAGCAAAAACTGGAAATCTAGCTGCTTCAGGGATCCTGGGGGAGTTCTCTTCCTTCTGGCGTTGTGTTTGTTGTTTCAGAACTTTGGTTTGTGCTGCTCTTTGAATGAAGAAGGTATTGGATTTTTGGTTTGTGGAATTTTGTATTCTCATGAGGTTAATTGTGTGTATCTGAGGGGAAATAAAGCTGAGAAGGGAGTTCTATGTGCAGGTAAAGCTCTTTTGAAGTTCAAGCATGGAATAGTAAACGACCCTTTTGATGCTTTGTCCAATTGGGTTAATGATGAAGTAGCAGTTAACCCCTGTAATTGGTTTGGAGTTGAGTGTTCTGATGGAAGAGTAGTGGTCTTGTAAGTTCTGATTTTGTGATGTTTTTCAGAAACTGAATATATGTAATTTTCTGTTCAATTTAATTTATGGCCAGAGGCAGAACAAAAAAATGATTTTTTTTTCTTCTTCTTGTTATTAGCAAAACTGTTTGATCTATGATATTTTGAGATTGTTAAATCAAATTACTATTGTTCATATTGTTGGTTAGATAGTATTAGTATCATGCTGATCATGATGATGTATTTTGTTTGGCAGGAATTTGAAAGACCTTTGTCTTGAAGGAAATCTGGTACCTGAGCTTGCAAACCTTGTTCACATAAAGTCCATGTAAGTAATTGCTTGTTACCAATTTGTGTTGTTTATTGCAGATTTGCAGCTACTTCCTTAATAATTTCGGTTTCCTAATATTTTCAAATGTCTAATAGTATTGTGATGAATTTGTTGCAGAATTTTGCGGAACAATTCTTTTTATGGAATCATCCCTGAAGGAATTGCACACTTGAATGAATTGGAGGTTTTGGATTTGGGCTACAACAACTTCAGTGGACCGCTACCTAGAGATCTTGGGAATATTATTTCGTTAACAATACTGTAGGATAATACTCTTTGAACAGTTCAAATTTCATTTTTCAAGCTTATTTTCCTACTGTGTACTCAGTTTCTTCATATTGCAGTTTGCTGGACAACAATGATCATCTTTGTGGTTTCTCTCCTGAAATTAATGAATTGAAGATGCTTTCTGAATATCAAGTAGATGAAAACCAACTAATTAGTGCAGAAAAAGTGCCAGCTTGTAGAAGATCCATCAAAGAGTATGTCATTAAGCTTCCAAAAAGGGGTCATCTCTAGTTTGTAGTTATGAGCCATGAGAGTCTTTCATGTATTTCTGCTTCATAATCTTAACTCTTCTATCATTCTTTTTGTGAAGGCAATCAAGGCATGTTGGCCAAAATAAAAATGTTGTTCGGAGGCTACTGCAAACCCGTACTCGTGAAGGTGGAAGTCCTTTTAATCGTGCTTTTCCTGTTAGTCCTGCTCCATTTCCTTCAGCTCCCTCACCTGCCCCAGCAACGCCACCAGTGGTTCAAAAGCCAGCTCCCGTTGACCGAAATAATTCTGCTTCTCCTTCTCCCCTGCCTGAACCACGCTCTGCACCACTATATAAAAGTAGCTCATCAAAGAACCATCTAGTTGTTATTTTGGCTGGAGTTATGGGTGGTGCTGTATTTCTTCTCATTTCAACCATTGGCCTATATCTCTGTAAAACAAACAAGGTAGCTACTGTAAAACCTTGGGCCACAGGATTAAGCGGACAGCTTCAGAAGGCATTTGTAATAGGTAAATCTTAGCAGCTTAAAAGTAGTTAAGTGGAGCAATGACTGAAAACAGTAGTTAACTTGCACATAATCACTGCTTCAGGATTCTTGAAATGTGACAAAAAAAACTTCTTATTTTCATTAGGTCCTTGTTCAGTTGGTCATCTAATTGACCTGGCTTGAATGATTGCAGTATTGCACTCCCTTGACTGAGCTATGTTACTTATGTATTGCATATAAGATTTTTGCCTCTGTACATGTATGACAGAATTTTATATTTTCAGGTGTGCCAAAGCTAAAGAGATCAGAGCTTGAAGCAGCATGTGAAGATTTTAGTAATGTAATTGGCACTTCATCCATTGGTACAGTGTACAAAGGGACTTTATCTAGTGGTGTTGAAATAGCTGTGGCATCTGTTGCAGCGACATCATCCAAAGATTGGTCAAACACTTTAGAAGCCCAATTTAGGAACAAGGTACTGCCAACTAAAACATAAACAATTTTTTTTTTTGTAGATTTTCAACTAGGCTGCTATGTAACTAACATTTTAAGCAATTATGGTTTCAGATAGATATATTATCAAAAGTGAACCACAAGAATTTTGTAAATCTTCTTGGACATTGTGAAGAAGATGAGCCTTTCACCAGAATGGTGGTTTTTGAGTATGCCCCAAATGGAACACTCTTTGAGCATTTACACAGTGAGTACCTAGCATTTTGGTGTTATTATTACATAGGAAATAAATTAATGGTTGAGTATTCTGTATCCCTATTTATGATCATCAACTTTTAATTTGTTGATTTTACATACTTGCTGGTCATCAAGTTTTCCATCTATTGATACCCCATACATTCAGTTCATTGGAGCTTGTGCTATTACTCCAATATTACCCTGTAGTTAGTTAGGACTAATTTGCTATCAGTTTTGCTATAACATCACTTCTATCATTTGGCCACTCAGTAAGGCATCTTCTCTGACTCATTGTACATATTATAACATAAAGGTGCTTTGGTCTTTCAACCATTCAACCTATTTAGCGTTTTTGCTATAACTTGTCAGTACAGTTTAGAACTTAAGTATATTTAGGAGAGCCCAAAAAACTGCAGATGTCAACTAACTAGTTTTATAATGCTCATTGCATCCCCAACCTCCTGCTTTCTAGGATGGTGCAAAGTAACCAATGATAGCTTGCTAGATTAGTAGCTCTGCAATTAGGTTTTGAATTATATTTATGTGAGAAATTAAGCGTAAAATATTTTTGAATTTATATGCTTTTCCCCCCTCTGGTATCTACTTCCCATGTTTCCTTTTCTCGTTCAAAGCAATAGTTGCTTTTAAGGGCTTTTTTTTTTTGGCATTCCTTCGGTGTTTAAGTTGGAAACTGGCTGATGTATTTGATCTTCTCGTGAGTTCCAGTAAAAGAATCTGAGCACTTGGATTGGGGAACAAGACTTAGAGTTGCCATGGGCATGGCTTACTGCCTACAACATATGCACCAGTTGGAGCCTCCTTTGGTCCTTAGCAACCTGAATTCTTCAGCTGTCCAACTCACTGATGATTATGCTGCCAAAATCTCTGATTTGAGTTTCTTAAATGAAATAGCTTCAGCTGTGATAAAATCTCCTGCTAGAAAAAACACTGACATGACACCAGCAAGTAACATTTACAGCTTTGGTGTTATATTATTTGAAATGGTAACTGGCAGACTCCCTTATTCAGTGGACAATGATGGCTCACTTGATGACTGGGCTTCACACTATTTACAAGGGGACCAGCTCCTCAAAGAAATGGTGGATCCGACTCTAGCATCCTTCCAAGAAGAACAACTAGAACAAGTCGATGCTTTGATTAAATCTTGTGTCCATCCTGATCAAAAGCAAAGACCAACAATGAAAGAAGTTTGTGTGAGATTAAGAGAGATAACAAAAATAACACCTGATGCAGCTGTTCCAAAGCTTTCTCCACTTTGGTGGGCAGAGCTTGAGATTGCTTCTGTAAATGCAAGCTGAAATCGGTAAATCGGGTTGTAAGTATGGAGTTCTTACCATCCTCATCCTTTTTCCATCGGTGAAGGCACAAAAATGTATTCACCTGTAGATTAATACATCTTGTGTTAATTATGGAAGAGTGGCAAATCACATGTACATAAGGGAGATAAAAGAATGTGATTTTTTTCTTTTCTTTTCCTGCGGTGCTTCGTTTGGTTATGGTTTATGAAATTATACTAACAAAAAAAATGTTTCATATCAGTTAATTTCATTTGCTCAGTGAGTTTATTTGGTGAATTAAAAATGTTTTTAATTATGTTTCTTACCCGTTACCACCACTACGCATTTCTCTCCCCACTTCCAAATTTTTCTATTTCCATAAATAATACAAGTTGTTCTGAGTAACAAATAGTTGAATCACTTTGTGTGGTATAATTGACAGATAACTTTGTCTTTTAAGTATGTGGTGATCAAGGGTTCAATCCTCATATTCATGTACATGAAGAAACATATATCAGGAGAATTCAACTTAAATGGATCTTGGGATTTTGAGAAATTAGTCCTTGATTCTTGGCTAAAGGAGGATACTCTCAGTTCATTAACAACAACAAAAAAAAGTTCAGTAATCATAGTCATACCCATGTGTGTTGATAAAAACTGCTAGGCCTTCATTTGCACTTTGTTGAAAGTTACATGTGATAAATAAGAGGCCAGGTTAAGGTTGGGGGTGTGATATTTGATGTTTTAATAATATACATGGACAAGGTCAAAGTCTTATGGGGGGCTTGCTAATTTTCTATGATGAAGTATGAACAAAGTTTGTTAGCAAATGACACCTATAAAGCACAAACTTCCAAGCTGTAGCCTGCCAAATAAAATAATGGGCGGCAGAAAATTTCAAGGGCAGCTGCATCTGCATGACTGACGGGGTGAATATGACTTGTGTTGGTGGCACTCAGTGGCGGAACCAGAAATTTTATTGAAAGGGGCGAACATAAAAAATATTATATCATAAATAAAAATACTCCAAAGACAATACAAATTTAATATTAAAAAAAAACTATTACAGAAATTAAAATCACTTTACTTGATTCTTACTCTACGTGTTTTCATATTATTAAAATCATCTATAATTGAATCTGTGCTAAAACTCAAAACAATTTTTTTTTCAATGTATGTAATCAAAGAATCATTAAGAAATTGGTCTTCCATTCTATTTCGAAGTCTGGTCTTGATTATCTTCATAGCTGAGAAAGATCTTTCAGTAGTTGCTGTAGAAACTGGAAGAGTGAGTACAAGTCTAATCACTCTATTAATAAGAGGGTAAATGATGGACTTTCCAGTTCTTGCTAGCCCTTGACATAATTCAGATGTAGTTGATAAATTAATCAAATCTGGATGTTTAGGAATGTCAAGCTCAAAATGTTGTAACTCCATCTTCAAATGCAATTTTTCGTATTCTGTGAAATCTCTAGAATAAAATTTATGAACAAGTTTACAAATATCATCACAGTTCTTGCAACATTAACAACCGAAACAATAGTTTATGATTTTTTTATTTCAGATTTAACAAAAACGGGTTCAGTCCAACATGGTAGGGGGTGCATGTGTAAAAACAAGAGGTACAAATAGCAATTTATTTTATTTTAGAAGAATAACAACATGAAGAAGAAAGAGAAAAAGAGGCAAAAAGAAAGGAATAAGGAGATACCTGAAATTCTTCTCTTTCAATGGTTTACCAAATGAAACATTTTTTTTAACTCCTTCTGTTCTCTTGGAATTTGTGTTTCTTTTTTCTCTTTTGTGTTCAGACCTCTCCTTTTTATAGTGTTCTTTCTCCTTCTTCCTCTTTATTCTTTTTCTTTTTATTATTATTATTTTTTTCGTTTTATCATCTTTCTTTCCTTTTTTTATTTTTCTATTATCTTTCTTTCCCATTTTATTTTATTACATTTTCTTTCCTTTCTTATATATTTTTTTTCCTCTTTTATGTTTTCTTTCCTTTTTTTTATATTTTTTATTTTTCTTTTCTTTTTTCTACTAAGTTTTGTTTATATTTTTTCTTTCCCTTTATAACTTTTTTTAATATTTTTTTCTTTTATTTTCCTTTTTTATTAATTTTTTAGGAGAGACTGTGATCCACCCTAGTCCCCCCCTCCCCCCAAGTTCCGCCTCTGGTGGCACTTGTTGTAAACGACGATTGCTTTTGCTATAGGACAGTTGCCAATTGAAGATAACAACGTTCTTGACCTTAACCTTTGCATTGTTCATCATGCTGATGCATTTTAGAATATAAAAAATTGATGGTGTCTATATCATTACTAACTTCAATTAAGGAAAAGAGTGTACATGTACTACTAAACTTTTTAGTCCTTAATGAGTTTTGAACTTTAATTATGATTAATCCATTAGTGAATTTATAATGTGGCACAATCTAAATTTTTTATTTATGACACCTCCGTTCCTTAAATAGTTCATTAATATGTTTATTTTATTTATATTTTAATATTTAACAAAGATATAGAGAGCAAATCTTCAATTTAGTTTTCTAAAGTTATGCGCGTCACTACTTCCAAATTTTTTAATCATATCATACCACTACCAGTCTCAAAATTTAAAACATCATCGTAGTATTCAACCAAGGCTTTTGTCACTGTTTGTCCTTGAAGGATTTAATTTAGTACTACTAAACTAGTTCCTCCACAGTTTAAAATAGAGGACTAAAGTGATGATAAAAAGAATCTTTGAGAGACTAATTTAGTGACAAATTAAATCTTTGAGAGATTAATTTAGTGATCATATTTTTGGACGACCAAAGTGGTGGCAAAAAGATCCGAGAGACTAATTTGGTGACCAAATTTTTAGAATACTTTTTATATAGATTTTTTTAGAATAGTTATGCAATAACACATAATTTTAGAGGACTAAATTGAAAATTTAATCAATTTAATAAATAAATTTAGAGTTATATATAATATATAATTATGATAATAAACTATATAATAATTTAAATAATAAAATATTGAATTAATTAAATTTTAATATTTTTATTTTATTTCAGTATTAATTATATATAATAAATAAGATAAAATATCAAAAATCATAATTATTAAAATTAATGTTGCAATAAAATAATTCAAACAAAAATTCATTTGATATTTTAGTTAATCAAATTATTATATAATATCATTAAAAAATCATTCTCAAGTTTGATTTATGTATTTTATTTTTTATTTTAAGGATTAAAATAATATAAAATGAATTATTTGATAAAACAATGTAGATAACATGCAAATAGTTATGATTATGCCATCGTCTGTAAGCTAATGACAATTATTGAGAAGGACCAATTGATAGAATATTCATAATTTAGGAAGTAGATAAAAAGATGTTAAATTTTACGATATCTATTTTATTTACAAAATATTTTTTTAGTTCAAATCCAGTTTTTCTTTCAATTTGGTTCTCATTGATCCTTGTCCACCCATAATAAAAATTTTACTGTTTCTACTTTTTTAAATATTTAAGTAGTTAAACTCGACAAATATTTGGTTCGTTAGACATTAATGTGAAAAGACAAACAATTTATATATTTTTTACATAAAAAGCAATATAGTTTTTATTCCATCATTTTGCTTGCATGATTTATTTATTTATTATTTTATGAATTGGACGATGGTTTTAGTAGTTGTGCATAAACTACAATTTAGATAACACATACTTTAGATCCAAACATGACTAGGGGCTTGAAAAGGGGATTTATGTTGGAAATGGTACTTTTTTTTTTCTTTTTTTTATATAGAAAATTTTATTTCAACATTTCAACTTATAAAGTATAATTTCTAACACCAATTTTAATCAGTATTAACTTTTAATATTTGTTTTAATGAAACTTACTGATAGAATTGGAAATACAAATACCTATAGGTCAGTCTTATTTCATCACTAAACAAAGGTCCCGTGTCACACACTAGTTATTTATATAATGAACCTACATATAACATTTATATAATGTTCTACATATAGGCACCTACGTATAACATGAAAATGTACATGGCAAAAGGTGGCCTTCACGTATAGATATAAAGTATGAGATTTATTGGCAGCATAATGGATGGCACGTTGATGTGCTTCATTATCAATTAAACCCAAGTCCCCCCATTACCAATGAGCTATCAGCTATATATATCCATCAACCGAATGTGTCTTTAATTGGCAAGCCTTTATCTCTGAAAACTTCCTAGTCCCTTAGTTCACCTCTCAAGGAAAAATGGCTGGTAGGCACTTCAGTATCCTTTCTCTACTGCTTCTACTTCTGGTGGCCTTCTCTTACACAGAAGTCAGTGCAGATGTTTCAAAAACAATAGACAAGAAAATAGAGGTGGTGGTGGAAGCCACGGTCTACTGTCAGAGCTGTAACCACTTTGGAACGTGGTCTTTGATTGGAGCCAAGCCCATTCCTTCAGCCAAAGTGAGTGTTACCTGCAAAAGCCACAATGGTCATGTGAGCTACTATAAGGTCTTTGAGACAGACAAGAATGGTTACCTTTATGCACCACTTGAAGGGTTCAAGATGCAGCATTATATACTTGATCACCCCCTCCACTCTTGCTACGTGAAGCCTGTTTGGTCTCCTCTTGAAAGTTGCAGCCTTCTCTCCAATGTCAATTATGGTCTGAATGGGGCTCCACTTCGTTATGAGAACAAGAAATTGCATGGAAGCAAGTATGAGGCTGTCATATATGCTGCTGGTCCCTTAGCTTTCCGTCCCTCTGAATGCTCACAGACTCACCACTAATGTCTCAAGCAATTACCTTTGACCATGCATTGAGATTCATTTGATCATGATTTTATTGTTGCCTATTGTTTGTGTCTACATAGTATTCAATCTGAAGATGTTTCCTTTTGTAATTCTTTCTGGTGTATTCCATTTTGGTCTTTTTCTGTGTTACGCTTAATTGCTATGTTACTGTGGTTATTTAATCTCATTTTATTCCTTAAAAAGAGAAATGGTTTTCTACTGTCCTAGCTTTCAGTTCCATAAGCACAGAAAAGTTAGAAAAATCAGTAGAAAAAGGACAACTGAAACCTTTCATTCGAATACCTCACATAGAATCAAAATCTGCTTACATATAAGAAATCAGAATAGGCACTCAGCAATCACCTTATTCCTAAAAATCCAGAGGCATGTTAAACATCTTGTTTATATCGTCTATGGCTTCCTTTGTGAGGATAGTTGGCTCAAACAAATCAGATTCCTTGGACTTTCCTTGCAATTTTTGTGGTGGTGGTGGTGGAACTTCTTGTTCCAGGTGCTCATCATCAGCAAGGATTGAAAACCCACCAATGTCATTTCCCCTATTGGTCTGGTGGGCTTTCTCCTGCTTGGTGGTGGTTCTTCTTCTCCTGACAAAATCTATTGGCTTCCCAAACATGTTATTTATGTCATCCATAGCTTCCTTCAAGTTGATGGTGGGGTCTACTAAACCGTGGTGGCAAACATTTTCCACCTCTGGTTCATCCAAAATGGCGGAACCAACAAATCTGCAAACGACTGTATCCTCTCTGAACTTTGAATTACAACCGCTATCAGCATCCATATCACTAGATTTTTCAGAAGGAATATCCTTGGGGCGCAGAAAAACAAAGCCATTTGGTTGTGAAGCCGATGAAGTACAACCACCTTCAGACAAATTCACATCACTGGTCTCGGAATTCTCTTCATCATCAATGTATATCTGGAGCGATTCTTGGTGAGGTTGGCTAGCTTCAGTCCTGTTCTGAAGTGACAAGGAACCGGATGGTTTGATTCCATTATCCAAGTTTTCATCAACAAAAACCTCAAACTCGTTCTTTGTACTACAATCTTCTTTTGAATGGTTTTTATGTGATTTCCTGCCTAATGGAACAGTCTCCAATGGCTCCCGGAACATGCTGTTAATGGCACTCATGGCCTCCTTCATATTTATTGTAGGATCCACTAATCCATGATGGCATGCATCTTCTGCTTCAGACTTTCCAACCATGGCAGTGTCAACAAACTTGACTACAGCAGTATCATCACCACGAAATCTGTTGCGCTCATCCTTCTTAGTCTTTATGTTTTTATCATCAGCCACACCTTTAGCTGCATAATTATCAATTCGGGGTCCCTGTTGCACACCCTCAACCCAGTATACTCCATTGCTTTTGCTTCCCTCAGCCTGGTTGTCAAGAGAAGGGAAGCTCTTTGAAGACACAGGCCTCCTGGAAGCTTTTGCTTCCTGATGCTGCAGGAGATTCCTTCTAAATTAGCTTACTGAATACAACTAACAGCAACAATGAGATGCCTAAAACAACACAGATGTGAGCACATGAAGAGAAAAAGCAAGTCATTACCTGGATTCTCTTATTATTTTTTCGCTCCATCCGTTGAAGAAATTGTTCATATGATTTCTGCAATTTATCTAGAGGCTCTGCAAGGCTGATCAGAAAAAAGGCAAGGTAAAAAATGACTTTGGAAATTTCTGGGATAGAGAAGCATCTCATACAAATTGGAGTACCAGGTTTTGCTAAGCTAAATTGAATGAGAAAGTAAAATTCAGCGAAAATGATGCATGCATCAAGTTTCAAGCATAATCTAACAGCAACTTCATCTGAATTTTCTGTCCCAATTTCAAAGAAGCATCAAACACTGCAAAAAACTGAATGGGACACCTGATCCAGTCAAAGGTGAGAGTGTTTAAGCTAAATGGTTAAACATAGTGAGCGTTGCATCTTAATCGTATCATATCTATGAAGGAAAGATTAGAATAAAAGAGGGATGCTTGTCATGTCACTGTGTAACTATCAAGGAACCATGTTAACTTTGTTCGTACAAAGTTCATTGCTAAGTTCCATCACCACTCATGTACTCAACACAACAATCAAAACAAGATGCTGATGATTACAGAATACAACTTACTTCTTCACTCCCAGATGGTACATTTTCTCTGCCTCATCGCATTTCTTGCTTTTCTCGTAGTAAAGAGCATAAGCTTGGTAGAATTCACAACGTTTTGTCCCAATGTGATTAGCCTCCATCTTTCTCAAAAGTGTTTTTGGATCATCCACAAAATCCATCTATCAATCGGAGGGTAAAAAATCACTAACCATCTCATTACCCCATTGTAAAATTCGCTAAATCCAATAATCCAATAATAATGATATAAAAAAAAAAACTCTAGGCTTCATTTCCCGAACCCATTTCCGCAAATCACTAAAAGAGAGGGGAAAGGGTGTTTAGGTTACCAGGTGGAGCCAAACCCGAAGATAGCGCATGTCGTTTCTGTAACGCCGATCGAGCTCGAAGGTGTGTGCGCATTTCTGCAGGAACGCGGGTAGTTTTTCCTTTAGGGTTTTGGGAGGAAGAGTGTCCTTCACCTTTCGGATCGCGCTGCAAGTAAATTTGGGCATGCGTGAGGAAACAGAAAAGTGAAGTGGAAAACAGAGGAAGAGAGAGAGAGAGAGAGAGAGAGAGTGGGAATTGAAGGGTACCGAAGCCATGGAAGAAGAGGGTCTTTGCCGGTGTAGGCGTGGATGTCTGAGATTAAGGAAGATAAAAGTTCATCCACGTTCGCCATTTCGGAATCTGCGGTGGCGGAAACGGTGGTCGTCTCGGTGGTCCTGATTTGAATTTTAGTCTGGGCGCGGCTACGAGATGCTCGTTATATCGAGATTCAATTTAAGGATATGCTTCATACACTATATATTTTTCTAATAACCTCAATTTAATTTCACTTTTTTTTGGGTTGGGTAATAGGCCGGCCCACTTTGTTTCCAAAATGGTTGGGCCCAAGTCCAACTACCACAGAAAACGCTCCGAATAGCCTGATTTCTGCATGATGATTTTTTTTATTTTATTTTATGATTCTGCATGGTGATTTTTTTTTATTTTATGATTCTGCATGATGAAATGAAATAACTAAAAGCAGTATACATAATTTGGTCTTCACATTTCTTTTTCCATTTTGTTTCTAAAATCACCTTTTCAAAAAAGAAATCCCTATAACTATTCTCTTTATTATTTCTATTTTATTATTTTTATTTTTCAAAAAATTTAAAAACAGACGGAATGCTTTTTCCCCTAGTTTTTAATAAAAATAATATAATGAGCAATAAATTTTACTCTTATTAAGATTATTGGATGGAATTCAAGCTCTCGTTATAATATAAAATATCACTGATTTTTTTTACATTTATAATTATTTAAAGTTGAATTCATTCTATATACGAAAGAAAATTGGATAGTTTAGAATGTTGGTGTAGGTCATCAAATGTAGTAGAATTAAATAGTTGATGAAACTAGTATAAAAAAAAAATGAATCTTTTATTTTTAGTTTCATGCACTAAACCTCATCATATACTAATTACAAACCTAAAAGACAAAATGCTAATTTTCAATTAAACCAAACGTTATACTAAACATAATCAAATTACTTTAACAAAAAAAATCATAATTAAATTACATTTGAACTATTCAACTCTAGTATATTTGATGACCATCAATATTCTATCCAAATTTTTTTCCTACATAATGAATTCAACTTCAAGTAATTATTAATGTTCAAGAAATTTCAGTGAAACTATTTCTATTATAATTCGAATGTTATTTTTAAAACTATTTTAATTTTTATATTTTTTTCTTCATGTAATTACATATATTTATCTTATAAATTTTTATATTAAAGTAATACCAGTGTAAAATATAAATTTTTACATATTAAAATTTTCATTTTTCAACATGAGAGAAATAAGTCTGGTTATTGAAAAGAAAAGCAAAAAGCTGGTGCGTTGCTTCTACTCACACTCTTCCTTCCTCTTCAACCCACCAAGGAAACTGCTTCCGAATCCGATCAATGGAAAACTCAGACGAACAACTTCCCTTCTCTCCTCCAAACCCTAACAATGCCGAAGAAGAATACGACGACATCGAAGAGCCAGAAGACGAAGACGAAGAAGAGGAGGAAGACGACGATGACGACGTCGTTTCGCAGGAGCAATCCCCATTGTCGCGGCTGCGTGAGCAGCGGTTGAAGCTGGAAACCCTGTCCCGGCGATTGGCTGCGGAGCTGGTCCCAATCCGAGTCCACGACGTGCTGATTCGCGGCAACACGAAGACGAAGGAGTGGGTGATCGAGGCGGAGCTCAAGCTCCTCGAGGAGGCCACCAACGTGCAGGAGCTCATTCGCGCCTCCGAAATCGCCCTCTCCAGGCTCCGCGGCCTTGAGATTTTCGACACCGCCGAGCTCACGCTCCAGGCCGGGCCGCCGGAGCTGCCTCACACCGCTAATGTCGTCGTCGACGTCGTCGAGTCCGCCAACAGAATCTCCGGCGATTTCGGCGTTTACACCAAACCCGCGGTACAATTTCGCTCTCTAGTGTGTGAGTTATGTTGATATTGCACTAGATTGAATTCATTCCAAGTGAGGGACCGAGAGATGTTAGTGTTATTTAAGGCATTGTAAAGGATTTTTAGTTAATATGAGAATGCTTTTCCGCTTAGATTTGAGGTTGTAGTTTTTCATTGCAGATGCTTGTAGCCTTGTTTGTACTATAGTGCAAACAGCAAGTCTGTAATCAGGAGTTAGGACAATGACCATAATTTAAGTGACTATGACATGACTGCATTTTGAAGGAACGGGAATAGCACTGTGGCTTGTTATCAGAGACCAGGGGTTGGTCCTATATGTGCATCCTTTGAATGGGTTTAGTTTAGCTTTACTGGTTTGCAGTTGCAGTAAAAATGTCATTTCCTGATCGTTATCTGTTTCTACCATACACTCTGGGTTGGGTTAAATTGTTGAGAAAACATACTCTTCCTGCCGTTGAGGTTAATGTCATCTTCTAGTATGATCTTTGACTATTCTCAGTCGAGGCATTATACATATATTGAACTGCTTGTGCCAAGATTATAGAATCAAGGATTTAAGGGAAGCAGACTTTCCTGCTCATTGCCCCCTTAATAATATGAAAGATTTTATACAATTACAGCAAAACAAACAACTATGTACCATTGCTTTACTTCTTGGCTATTGATATTATGCTTAGGGATGAGCAGGAGTTAGTTTGCATGTTTCTTCTTTTGTTTTTTACTATTTTGACTATTTGGTCAGAGATAAGGTAAGTATTTGAAAGAGTATACTTAATGTGGAAATTGGGAAGATACTCCAAATTCTTGGAGCTCCAATTTGATTTTTCTTTCTATGAGTGGAGTTTTTGTGGCTTTTGGTCCTTTAGAATGATTATCTCTATTTCTAATGACTTCTTGCGCTAATAAGACAATCAGGATATAATGTATGTAGGAGATATAAGGTTGGTTGGGTGGTAAAAGGAAAAGAAGGGAAGGCAGGGAAGGAGGGAAAGGTCGTGGGTTCGAATCCCTCCACTAACAAAAAACTAACATTTAACAACTAATATTGACCGATAAAAAAAAGGGATATAATGTATGTGCCATTATATGATGTTAATTTGTAGGGATTTTTTAAACTTTATGAGGTTGCATAGATATGATTTGTTGCCGATTGATAAAATATAAAGGTTTGATCATTACTATGAATTTTCAGCTACAAAATTTTTTCCTTGTAGTAGAGTAGAAAATTTCTGTTTCATCCTTGTTTTATTGGAAGCTGTATATTGATTATCTGAGTATTTATTGGTCTTAATCTGCTAATACCTTCTTTTTTTTTTCATTTTGGAAATGTTGCAATGCTCTTTCAGACTAGTTCTTGGTCTGCTGAAGGTGGTCTTAAGTACAAAAACTTGCTAGGTTATGGTGATCTATGGGATGCCTCTTTGGCCTATGGTGCCAACCAAACAACAGAGGTAAGTGTAGGAGTGTATGCCCCTCGACTGAAAGGATTGTTAACCCCTCTTGTAGCACGACTATCCATGCTTTCTCAAGATTGGCAAGAGTTTTCTTCATACAAAGAGCAGTTGCTAGGCTTGTCTCTTGGCTTAATCTCAACAAGCCACCATGACTTAGTCTACACTCTTGGATGGCGTACCTTGACTGATCCATCACAAATGTCATCCAGGTCTATAAGGAGGCAACTTGGGCATGGTTTACTATCATCCTTGAAGTATACATTTAAAATTGATAGGAGAAACTCACCAATTAGGCCTACAAATGGATATGCTTTTCTTTCTACCACTCACTTTGGTGGCCTTACACCTGATCATCGGAGCTTGCGATTTCTGCGCCAGGTGCAATAGATCATTTTCTTGTCCTTTAATTAATTTGCTGAAATGCAATTGTATATGTCGTGAATAAACATTATAATCTCTGTTAAGTGATAGATAGCACTGTAGTAATTACAACACCACCACCTTATTCCCCCGAGTGATGAATAGCAATGTAGTAATTTTTGAAATGATTTTAGTATGCTCTACTTCCCAAAATTGATGCAGACCAGAAATTTTAAATGAATTTATCGTTATAACTATATATTTGTAATTAATTAATTATTGTGGTTACTGTAATTTGGAGGATTTGATTGTGTATAGATTTTTATTCCCAAATTTATTTCCTTGTAACTCCCTATTTGGGACTTACATTCTCATTAGAGTCTATATATTTGTACCAATCTATGTATTTTTTGGAACAACAGAAAATAATTTCTGATTCTTTATCCTTTCCACCTTCCAAATGAATTAGATTGAAATTAAGGATTTGGAATCTAGGGTTAAAACATCCGATTCTTATGGGTATGGGCAGAGTACATCTTCTTGGGTATTTTAAAAATTCTGAACCTGGTGCCTGTAACAATATTCTTCTTTTCCTATACATGTTGACGTCATTTAGTTTTAATTTTGCCGGTTGTAGACAGTGTATGAGGAGCTTGTTTAACCAGAGTGTGGCCTCTCCACCAAGTGAAAGAATGCCCTTGCTTGCTTTGCCTGAGTAGGATGCTCATACATGTTGAAAAACAGCCCATTTGGTTATTCTCACTATTTGAAAAATCATGGCACTAGTGCGTGATTGGTTGCATATGGCTTTCGCTTCTTTCATAGGTGCTATATTATATATCTTGTGTATTAAGAAATCATTTTTCTAACTTTATTGTATATATAGTGCAATTTTGTTACCACCTGCATGAAAATGCTTTGGACTGTGGTAAATAATATATATTGGAGAATGGAAAACTATCCACGTATTCTTTAAAAATATGTTGGGAATGATGCCTTCAAGGCATGTTCAGTAACACATGTATAACAAGTTGTGGTAATAACCCTCATCTGTCTAAATATATGTATTTTCTTTGCTCATTTTTTATATACTTTGTTTTCTTGACTAACTTGTTTTACTCTTTCAATGCAGGAATTTGATGTTCGCTGTGCCATCCCCTTTGGGTTTTATAATACGGCACTTAACCTTGGGATTTCTGCTGGTGCTGTTTTTCCATGGGGGCATGGCTTCATGAACAAGCCATCTCCGCTTCCTGAAAGGTTTTATTTGGGTGGTGATTTCTCTCCAGTTTGCACCCTAGGAGGGCCAATAACAT
>PYAF01000818.1:155708-170679 GCA_007407185.1 Glycine tomentella
AAGCACTTTTCACCTCGGAAGTTCTTAGAATCCTTTCGAACATCTGTGGGATGTGGATTTGTTGTTCCTACTAGACTTTTTCGCCTAGAGGTAAGTTTATGTTTCAGTTTCTTTATAGTTTATATTAATTGAGCAGGGGATCAAAGTAACCAATTGTTTTTTTTTTTGGTTTTTTTTGGGGGGGGGGGGGGGGGGGGGGGGGAATATTTGAAGTGAAATGTTAATGATGGAGGGATACATAGAAGACTTTGGGAATTGGGATAATTAGTCTTATTTCTTAAATTTGGACTTTGGGCTAGTTGTGTAATTTTTCTTTTTATTTTCCTTAATTTTGGTTCTGAACTTAGCACTTAATCTTATAAATTATCCGCACTAATATTTGATCCAAGTTTTGATATTGTTGCAAATCACCTGAATATAATTTATTTATTTATTTTACTCTTTCAACTATGTACTGATAATAATATAATTTAGAGAAACATCGAGTTGTGGTTGCAAGGTTGGCAATGTTTGACAAAATTATCCAATCTCGTTTCTGATATGGCCCTTACTCCTGACCTCCCTCCTAATTTGGTATTTAATTGTTATTTATCAAGACTTTATGATTTCTTCATTGACACACTTCTAATTGTTTCAGGGTAATTTCTATTACATACTCAAGCAGAATGAGCATGATCATGGGAAAACTGGATTTAGGTTCAGCTTCTCGGCTCCTTCTTAGAGATTGAGTCCACAAATGAGATTCTTTTTCATTTTCATTTATTCTCTAGCATTAAACATTTTTGCTACCTGTCAATGGATGGCTAGTACTCTTCCTTTCCTTCTCGTTTAAAATCCAGACTGAAATCGGGAAAGGGCACTGTTCCAGTGTTGAGGATTTATAGGATCGGTTTTTGGAGAAGACATTACCCATCGAGACATATAAGCCGATGCTCATTGCATGACGATGTTGTATGAAATTCCAAATTATTCGCTCATGTATTGCTACTTTAGAAGGCCTCGATTGGCACTGAGAATTCTCAAACTTTGTTTGTTCAACTTAAATTGAATAAATCGCTAACATTGGTTGAGATCATTCTTGTGGATATTCATGCCTATTGTCTTCCAAATGGTAAAACAGCAAATTGACTTTGTGCTTGTGTACTTGTATATTTGATGGGTGGTTCCTGAAGGTATACACGAGTTATATTTTGATTTTCTTCGAATACTATTTGTGCTAACAATTTAATTCATGTAACTTAAGCCGAAGTCATTCCTAATACGAGCTGCCTCAGGAGATCTGAATTCATAACCTAATTCCAAAAGTGAAAAATGTCTAATTATTAATACCTCCTGAAGCATGCAAAAGCCCGGAAAAGGAAGACATTCGATCATTCCCTATATTAAGAAAAGGGGTAAAATATCTATTGTGTCATTTTCTTATTGAGATTATCTATTTATCCTTGAAAGTGCTAGATGTTGTCATTTAAGTCTCTAAAATTAAGAAAAATCAAAAGAATTCCTGAATTAGCAATCTATTAATCGCATTAATCTAACCATTATATATAATGTATAACTTGAGTGATAATATTAATATTTATTTAGTGTAAAATTTTTTTTTTTTTTTACTTATATTTCATTACAGAGATAGTATGTTATTTTTTTTATTGTTGACATGCCTTGACACAATTGTACTTAAAAAAATGTTAGTGAGAAGCATACTTTATACCTTAATATTTTTCATTATCAGTGAATTTTATGTGAGATTCACATAAATTTTACCTTATAAAAAATGTTATTGTTAGGGGAAATTTAGGAGAATTCAAAGAAGAGATGTTAGAATGAATAACAAAGAAATTTAGGGAAAATTTACCTGATAAATTTTATGTGAGAAACATACTTTATACCTTAATTTTTTATATATATAAGTTTTAACTGAAGTTTATCCTCCTTTCAGAAAAAAAAAAAAACTAAAATTTATACTTCCTCATTTCATTTGCTTGTGTCTCGATAAATAGTAGTATTAGTTTTTTTTAAAACAATTAACAATTTTTTTATCATAAACATTTAACAATTGAATGTGGTCACTCATTCCTGTTAAAAAAAAAAAAAAGTGTCCCAGTAGTGACATTGTTGGCAGGAGATTTTTTTTATATATTTGAAAATTATGATTTTTGATATGATATTTTAATTATGTATGACTTTTTGTTATAATAAAAGAAAAAATAAATTTAAGAAAGTAAGATTAACATTTTTCCACAATTTTTTTATATGAAAAACTTATTAAAAAAGTATTCCGGAAACACATTATTTGAGGAATGTTATTGTTTTTAAAACGATAAGAAAGAGAAAAGTTGTTTTCTATGAGAATGGATATAAATAAGCAGTAAAAAAGATGTGTGGACAGTAGGGCGTGTAAGAGAAAATGGAAGAAAGTGAAATTCTGGCGGCCAATCCGAAAGGAAAGAAGAGGATAGAGGTCTATAATATAAGGACACCAGAAAGAACGCATTTAATTTCCCTCCTTATTAGTTATTATCATCATATGAATATGAATATATGATGATGCTCTTTCTCTTCTTGGTATATGCTTCAAGCATCTTCCTCTGATCCCTCACTACTTCAAACTCATTATCATAAATCCCCTTTTTATTTTCTATTCTCACTCGCACTCACAACAACAATGGTTCACTCCACCTCTCTCCTTCCCCATAATAACTGCTTCGTCTTCTCCTTCCGCTCCAAACCTTCTTTTTTTCATTCTCACTCTCATTTCCACTCTCTCTCTTTCTCCAAATTTCTCTCTCTTCCATCTTCTTCTTCTTCTTCTTCTCAATCCTCATGTTGCCACGTGGCTCGAATCTCCTCCGATACCTTGGAGGTCTCGCCGCCGCCGCCTCCCGGCTTCAACTTCCGCCGCGAAATCGCGCGTCTCGCCGACCTCCGCGTCAGGCTCTCCGCGTGCTCTACTTTAAACCAGAAGCTCCGAGTGATCGACGCCGACTCCAGAGTGAAGCGCTTCTTCCGTTCCCGCCGCGGCCTCGCTAGGGTTTTGGCATCGCTGCAATTGAGCTCCGACCAATTGTTCCTGCTCAAGTGCGTGGTTGCTGCCGGACAAGAGCACGTGCTGTGTTTGGGCGAAACGGAATCGTTGGAATCCTCCGCCGCCACGAGTGCAGTGAAGAGCGCTCTTTACTCTCTGGCGGATATGATTGCGAATATGGATTCCTTTAACGGCAATGGCGGAGCGGGTTTGGGGATGGCTTTGGGGGATCACGAGATTGCGGAGTTGAACAAGTTGTTAGAGACTTTGGCAGAAGTTGAGCGATTCTATGACTGTATTGGAGGAATTATTGGGTCAGTGCTTCGTTTTTCTACTTTTACCATTCGCTTAGTATGGAACAAATGGAAAAGAAAAAGGAATGAAATTAACTTACCTTGCTTTTTGCTTCTTTAGTATATTAATAAGTGAACAAAGTAATTATATTAATAATATTACCTTGTGTGAGTTACGTAGTGAAGCTGCAGAACGGAACTGTTGTGCTTCTTAATTAGATTAATATTTTTAGTTCTCCGGTTATCTGGGAGCAATAATTGTGTTTGCGCCGGAGACAGGGTGGGAACAATAATTGGGTTTAGGCTCGTTTAGTTGTTTTTTTCCCCCTCTAAGCAAACGAACCGGTTCGCCTTGCCCTCATTACTTGTCATCCCAACCAAGGTTTTAAATATGTGTGATCTATCGAGGTCGTTGCTTTGTCGTGTTCCTTGATATTGTGGGAAATTGCAGACAAATGAGGCGATGTAGCCACAATTGTGGTTGTGGACACCCAGAAAAACTTGATGCTGCAGCTGAAATTGCAGTTTGCAGACCTTTTCTAAAACCTTGATCCCAACAAAATCAAGTCTTTTTTGCTTTTGCTTGGCAAAAACTTGGTTTAATAGGAGAGACTGTTGTTTTGGAATAAGTCAATGTGCTTCTGCTTGTATGTTTGCTAACAATAACATTAATAAATACACTGCAGGTATCAGATAACAGTACTGGAACTTCTTGTACAAAAATTGTTTGAGATGCAGAATATAAGCTGGGCCCACCAGAGGCATGACGTGAAAGAATGCCAAATTTTGGGAATTAATGCACCTAATGGGCTTAACCTTTCTGAAGACACAGAGTATGCATCTCAAGCAGCTCTATGGGGTATAGAGGTTAGCTTAATTACATTACCTGTTTCATAATTTGCATTTAGATCCAGATGATCCATAGCTACCCGGAATAATAAGATCTTATCCTTCTAGGGTTTGCCAGACCTAGGTGAAATTTATCCATTGGGAGGTTCTGCCGACAGACTTGGTTTGGTTGATCCTAACACAGGCGAATGCCTGCCTGCTGCAATGCTACCATATTGTGGAAGGACTTTGTTGGAAGGTCTTATAAGAGATCTTCAGGTATATAGATATTCAACTATCAAACACAATCATACTTCTTATTGCCACTTTTTGATAATAAAATGGAGACAAGATTAATCACTTATGCTGGGCGTGGAAATATCTAATTCTGCTGTTTCACATTTGAAGGCTAGAGAATTCTTGTACTTCAAGTTATATGGGAAACAATGCATCACACCTGTTGCAATAATGACAAGTTCGGCAAAGAACAACCACAAACATGTCACCTCTCTGTGTGAAAGGCTTTCATGGTTTGGAAGAGGTCGATCAACTTTCCAATTTTTTGAGCAGGTTTTATATAAATCTATACTACGGCTTCTCAGAAGGGGTAATCGTGTATTAACAATGTCTAAATATCTAATTTGTACATTGGCAGCCTCTTGTTCCAGTTGTTGGTGCAGAAGAAGGCCAGTGGCTGGTTACCAAACCATTCAGTCCCTTGAGTAAGCCTGGTGGTCATGGTGTCATATGGAAACTTGCTCATGACAAAGGCATCTTCAAATGGTTTTACTGTCAAGGAAGAAAAGGTGCAACTGTGCGCCAAGTCAGGTCTGTTGTTATGATTGATATTTCTAGGGTTTGCTTTTGTTAGTTTTCTAGTAGAGAAACTTGCTTTTACAAGGTGACTGATACTGGTGACCTTGCAGTAATGTGGTGGCAGCTACAGATTTAACCCTCCTATCCTTAGCTGGGATTGGCTTACGTCAAGGAAAGGTAGGTGTAGGTTGTTTTAATTGATAATGTCATTCTTTTCGAGGACTCTGTATGTTGACAAAGATAAAAACATGTCATAATATACGGGTAAAGAATGTCTCACCATGTGTAGTTCCTTACCTTTTGTCTTGTAAAATTTCTTATGCATAAAGATTTGGGTAAATCAACAAATGACAGATATTTGCAACGTTGGTGAATAATATACCCTGGGAAATAAAAAAACTAGATACCACAGACCACAGTCAATCTGTTTATCCTTTAAATGCACTGTTTCGCAACTTTGCATGCAACATTATCCCTATTTAATAGTTTATCTTGCCTGAAGAACTTAAAGAAAAAAGAAAGATACTATTTTCTGTAATATTTATTGAACTAAACAGTCTCAAATCACAAATTGAATATTAATTGCACTTTCTTAACTGTGTCTGTTTAACAGAAACTGGGATTTGCATCTTGTAAGCGGATCTCGGGTGCCACAGAAGGAGTTAATGTGCTGATGGAGAAGAAAAGTCTTGATGGGAACTGGGAATATGGTGTGTCTTGTATTGAATACACTGAATTTGACAAGTTTGGAATTACTACTGGACCTCTTGCTCCAAAAGGGTACATGATTTTCCTGGACTTGATTTATTTCAATATTTCACCTATCTCATAAAATTTGATTTGACCTTTCATAATCTAAACCGACTTAATATGTTCAAATTTGGTTCTAGATTCTGTGATAGCTTTAAATTATTTGCAATGCTTAAGCAGTGGTATCCTTCTAGTGAGACACACTATTACAAACAACTAACTTTGATGATTAAGAACACATCCCCAAACTTGTGTCAATATTGAGAATGGCATGCATCTTATAAACCTGTATCCACAGAAGAACCATACATTTCATTTTAATATGAATGCATTTGTTATCATAGATTTCTTTTCTTCTAGAGATTATCATAACAATTAAATAGACATATATGTAGTCAAGATAATCAACAATTGGATTAAAATAACTTAATCCTTATCCTACCTCCCAAGAGGCAAGAAACATGAAGGCCTAGTCGGAGCCTTATTTTGTGTTCTTCTAATCTTATTTGTTGAAAACAGAGACTTGTTTTTGTTTGCTCAAAATTATGTCTCATTTGATTTGATGGTGTTGGTTTCAATTTATTCTATTAGAAATCTTTGTTTTGTTTGTATTTTAGGTAATTTGGAATGCATAACCCAAATATCAACTTTATTTTTATAATTTAGTTTGCAGGCAGAGTTCCCAGCCAATACAAACATCTTATATATTGATTTGCCTTCTGCGGAGCTAGTTGGATCAAGTAAGAGTGAAACTAGTTTACCTGGAATGGTGCTAAATACTAGAAAGCCAATAGTTTACACAGATCAGTTTGGAAGACGTCATAGGTATGTATTTTCACTATGAACTTTATCTATGCAGTTTTATTTATTTCTTTTGTTTTGTAGAGTAAATTGAACATTAACCTTAGCACAACGGTAAGGTTGCTTGCTGCCTTGTGACCTAAATAAAGTTCACAGGTTCAAATCTTGGAAAAAAATTCTCTGTTGGCTGGGTTAAGGCTGTCTATATCTACTTTCCTCAAACCTTAGTTAGTGGGAGCCTTGTAAATTTATATTTTCTCCAAAATAACTTTTTTCAAAATTTCAAAATGGATATATTGTTTAATCACAGCAGTAGCTACTGAAGCATTTCATAATCTATATTCTTTATCTGACACTAATTTATATTCATGTATCTATAAACAGAAATTTTTTATTTTGAATAAATGACAACCACAAGTTGAAATTGATGGGTTTCCTTTCCTGGCTTAAAAATAAAATGCATCCTTTCTTTCTACAGTGATTATCTGCTTTCTTATTTATTATTACTTATTGGTGTTGGTTTTCTTCAATTTTTCTGTATTGGTCTATTCTCTAAGTTGGTTTTTGGTTAAATTACTCAGTTTGTCCCTAAACTATCTGAGAATTTTCAAGTAGATCCCTAAACTAAAAAAAATTAATTAGGCCCCTGAACTAAAAAAGTATGTCCCTGGGGTTAGTTTTTTATGGATGGAAATCACCAGAATATGACAATTTATGGCAGTTTTTAAAACCCTTGAGACTCGATTTAAAAAAATTACATGATCTAGGGACCAACTTGAAATTTCCCAAATAGTTTATGGACCAACTGAGTAATATAACCTTAATTTTTCTTGTGATGAAATGTTATCACTCTGTCTATATCGCTGATTCTTTTGTTGCTTTTACAACTTATTCATCCCTTTTTTCATTGTGATTCTCTAGTGTCTCTGGTGGTAGACTTGAGTGCACAATGCAAAATATAGCTGACAATTATTTCAACTCATATTCATCCAGATGTTATAATGATGTGGAAGGTATGCCATGCATCATTCATGTATTTGTTTGATCTGACAGACCATATGCTCCCTTTCCCATTTAGTTGCGCTTAACAAAACCCTTACTTAATTGTGAGCAGATAAGCTAGATACATATATTGTATACAATGAAAGAAGAAGGGTTACCTCCTCTGCTAAGAAAAAAAGAAGACATGGAGACAAGTCTTTACACCAGGTTTGATTTACTGCATGTGCAAAGTATCAATTTTATGTCTAGATTGGGATGACTAAACACATTACATGTGATATTCCATATTCCATTGTGTTGATTAAATTTCAAGCTCCATACCGTGCTTGAACTGTTATTTCTCGTCCTTTTAGCTTCTTATTATGAGGTTTGTTCCTAATATTTCCTTAGATACTTGTATCGTGCTCACTTCACTTAGCAGTTGGTATCATCTGAATATATTACTAATGTGTTGAAAGTTGAAGAGCCAAATAAGACGTTATTTGAAGTATTAGGATTATTTTTAAGTTCCTTAAACATTTACCATGAAAAAACCTACAATTTATGTCTTGGAGTTGGAATGATGCTTGCTTTTAAATATCTAAAATGTTTTACATTTATATGCAGACACCTGATGGCGCTCTGTTAGATATCTTACGAAATGCTCATGATCTTCTTTCACAATGTGATATAAGACTTCCTGAGGTATATATTTATTCTAATGTGTGTTTTGTGCATATTGATTTATTTTCATCTGGTTGGGTTGGGTTCATTTTCATATTATACTAGTTTGCTTATTCTAGGTACTTTCAATTATTTTATGTTACGCTTTCTCTCTCCTGCAGATCGAAGCTAACGAGAACTATGTTGA
The DNA here is from genome assembly GCA_007407185.1 of Glycine tomentella. Taxonomy (NCBI): domain Eukaryota; kingdom Viridiplantae; phylum Streptophyta; class Magnoliopsida; order Fabales; family Fabaceae; genus Glycine; species Glycine tomentella. The sequence continues at coordinate 164,071 of PYAF01000818.1, forward strand.
TTCAGGACCACCATTTCTCATCCTTCTGCATCCTGCTCTTGGTCCACTTTGGGAAGTCACTAAGCAAAAAGTAACACTATTTATTATGTTATTTTTCAGTATTATTCATCAATAGTTGTCATTTTTGCATTTGTTTGTGTATATTTAAAATTATGGAAGTTTGATTGAATTCTATCAGTAAATGGCTGTGTTCTAAACATGTTGGTTCTTAAATGGTGAAATAAAGTATCCACGGTCTATTTATTAAATTAGCATTTTAATATATTTTTCTTGTTCGTGAAATTGTGTTAGACCTGATTAATTAAATAGATCATTTTTGTCTGTGTCCAGTATCCACTCCACCCATAGTGTTCAAACACACATGACAAAGACATGAATATTACCTTTTTACACAAAATTTTCTTCCTATTGTTTGATCGTAATCCTCTTCAATGCAATTTGCTTGAAACATGACAATTCTACAGCTTTACAAGGGTGAATTGTGTTGATCATCTTTTATAGAAAAAAGGTTTCAATTATTTTGTCATTCTTTCTTGTGATCAGTTTTATGGTGGTTCCATATCAGAGGGCTCCGAGTTACAAATAGAGGTTGCAGAGTTTTTTTGGAGGAATGTTCAGGTACTACCTGCTCAAATAGACTTTGTTAACTTATATGGAATGGAGTTGCTAAGATATTGGGCTGATATTTGTCGTTTGCCCCTTTATTCCAGCTCAATGGAAGCCTGACCATAATATCTGAGAATGTTATGGGCTCAATGAAGATTAATGAGAACGGTGAATCCATACTACATTATGGCCAAAGGTACTTTGCTGTCTGTATTAATAAGAGCTGTTGTGATCCTTAATCAACCTGATCTTCCGTCCAACTCCCAAGACATCGGGCATAAAAGTATTTTAGATTGTAAACATAAAAAAATGTTTATACACATTTATCTTGTTATCATGCTAGGTGTGGAAGATGCAAATTGCAAAATGTCAAGGTATTGAACAAGGGAATTGATTGGACTTGCGGTGAAAACATATACTGGAAACACGATGTGCAGCGATCTGAGGTGCTGCAGATCATACTGCATGGAAATGCTGAATTTGAGGCTACTGATGTTGTCTTACAGGTTAAAGTTTAAATTCGGATTTTATTCTCCCTCTAAAAATTAGTTGTAAATCTTGTTTACAATACTGCCAACTCATTTGATTTGACCCAAAGATTTCGTATACTACGTAAGAAAGAGTTGTCATTGGATCCAAACCAATTGGTTAGTTGATATGAATGTGGATGTGCATGGTAAGATGGGCAATGGCCTGGTATTGCTTGACACAGTAGGATTATTTCCTTCATGGATACCCAACCACTGTTACAAATAATATTATAGTCATGGGACACTTCCTTTTGTATGCACTGACACAAAGGATGGCTTTTGGGTTTAGAACTTGTTAGGTATCTGGCTTTTAACTATCAAACTGACCCTGTAGTCATTTGTATATGAATGTTGAAAAGAACCAGAGTCTTGTAAGAAAGCCATCAATTACTGTCAGTTATACAGCCTAAAAAATAAGTAACTCTTGTTTAATTCTAGTGGATATTTGATACCTTTAAACTAATAACTGACAAACTTATTTGCTGTTATTTAACTGATATAGGGAAATCATGTGTTTGAAGTTCCAGATGGCTACAAACTGAAAATCACGCCAGGAAGCCCAGGTCTCTTAAACTTCAGAAATTTCTTTTGCTTGGTTGTTTATGCTTTAGTTTCCTAAATTAATATGTTCTGTTATCATGATTATTTTGAGAATGTTAGTTTTGTAATCCTTAGTCAAATTATATTTGTTCTGTCTAGTCATAGAATGTTACTGATTTAAGTTCATAATTGCGTTTCAGGTTTAGCAATCCAGTTGGATCCAATTGATCAAGATATGATGGAGAGTGGAAGCTGGCAATGGGATTACAAGGTAGAAGGTTCTCACATTCAGCTAGAATTAGTAGAATCATAAACCACTAAACATTTTAGATTGTCTGCTGCGTGAATCATGGTTCACAGCTGGCATTGGGGTTCATTACCTAAATAATTTCGATTACCAAGTGACAGGTTGAACAGAAGTTAAGCCTTTGTCATTTTTGGTTGTTTTAGTTGTAATATGTTGGTAGGTTTGTAAAATCCGTGTCACTTCCCTCGTGTTCTTCTATTTTTCCATTCTTCCCCCTTTTATGTATTGGGATGATCTCATGTAACCAACATTGTTAAACTGGGATGAATTCAATCAATGAATATGGATCTATTTCATTAATTGCTTTGCGGACCTCTTTTTGTATCCTTTGAGATTATCACATGCCCAGATTACATCCGGTCTCTTTTTCTGGTTTCTGCCTAGAGTCCCTTTAGCATACGTGTTTCCTTTGAACTAGCTATTATTATTTTCATAAAATATTGATAAATTAACTTTTAATAAAAATTTATCCACAATAAATATTTTATTTGTACCTTGAAATACTACACAATTGGGTTCATTAAATAATCCTAACAGTTTTTTCTTGTAATTATAACATAAAAGTGAGAATATATCAAATTAAATAGTGACAAAAATAATAAATAATATTGGAAAATGATATGTTTTATCATAATTTTAATATATTAATAAAATAATATTACTTGAGACCTAAGAAAAGACATCTCAATTACATAATACTACAAATAGAAGAAAAAAATCAATTTCAAAATTTTGATTAAAAAAAAACACGAAGAATATTTTGTAATTAGTTTAAGCTATAGCTATGTTAACAAATAAGTCATGAAATTGAGTTTGGTTCCATTAAATAAAGTCTGGAATTTTTTATGGAAAAATCGTAATGAGGATGAAAGATCTCATTAAAGTTGGTTAGTTAGATTTTTCAATAAGGAATAATCGTTGATAAAATTTGTGAATATTTTCCATCAATAATGACAAAAGAAAGTTGTAGCTCTTTTATATATAAATATATCCCTCACCACGCTAATTTGAATGAACTATCCCAATGTAAAGTTTGACAATGCACAAGTTAACAAATAACAAATGAATTTACCGATTTAAAATGTCAAGACAGTATGCAGCCTCTGGAATTTCTGTTTTTATTTATTTATTTATTTATATGTATCAATTTGCTGTCTGACATGTCACATGGTTGTGTCCATATTGCTAATCAAAGTCTCCTGTTTTGGAGGATTCGTAATCGTCCTCCTAGTTGTATTCCCTTTCCTAACTCTTCTATGAACTTTTGATATGTTTTAAAAGTGTGTATCAGTGTGCTGAGGAATTAGGAAAAATCAGTGCTTCTTTATCCTGAACTGCGTGTTCGGTTGTCATAAGAATAATATAAGAGTTCCACCAAACAAGATACATCTGTATATTGGCTCCCAAACAAATGACGTTGCATGCCAATCCCCTTAAAAGACTTATCACTTAATAATCCTACTTTAGTTCCGATGTTTACAGATCTTATTATTCCATGTATTTTTCATAGTCAATTTCTACATAGAAATCTTTGCACTATTATTTTACTCTATATATCTTTTTTAATCAAATATTCTCATTTACATTTCAATATTTTTTTGCACTTTATTATATCTTTGATAAGAAGTGACCAAATATGATTTTTTTTTTTTTTTGTTTTTGTTTTTACACTCTTATTTAATAGTTGTAGTAGTAATTTATATATTTGATCACCCCACTAATTAAAATAATCTAATTCTGCCACCGTTAAACAGAAAAATATAGATCTTTCATAAGCAGCTACTGGCATGGACGTTAGTAAGAAAGGTCACATTATATCTAATCAGATTGTCTAGTCAAATTATATAGTTAGTTAATAATTTGGCACCAATTAAGCTAATAGTTTATTTGCACTGTCTTTAAACGGTTGTTGGATTTCTGTTCAAGACAAATTTCAGGAAGACAATTTCATTATTTGATTGATCATCATGCTGCTACACCTATAGCAACTGTCCAGGCAAAGTCACTTCTAAGTTATATAACTGACCCGTTTTGTTGTTGTTCAGTTGGAGGAATAGAATTATTTTGTCCCATTTTGGAATACACCTAAATCCCACAAAATCTTGGGTAGGGAAGAAGGTAGTACTGATAGAAAATGCATATCATCCTTCAGGCCCAGCAAAGCCAGATTCATCTGGGAGGAGTGAATATTAATTTAAATTTGTAAAAATTAAATAAAGTTGTAGACAATGTTGTTGCTTTGATCACTTTTTTCAGTCCTAACTCAATAAGAGACAAAGCTTCCTTCCATTCCAATACAAAGTGCAGGCCTCTCTCATTGTCCATTGAATTGATGTACAAAATGTAAGCTCTAGCTAGCCAGCATCATCACTAACAACAGGACCCTCTCATACACCCCACGCCTCTATTGCCTTATAATACATTGCACTCCCAACAAGTTCATTCATTGTACTACTGCCTATTGTGTCACAAGAGACAAAGCACCCTCCACTCCACCACATTGCAAGTATATTCGTACCATTAATCCAACACCTTTCTTTCATTTCAACACACTCACAATTGTCCATTCATCTATAAATTGTAGCCTTGTCTTTTGGGTTTATTGCAAAGATATGATCAGGGAGTAGTAGTGGCAGTGTAGTGTTCGAGTTTGGATCTACAATAAGGTCATTCAGAGAGGGGCCCTAGGCTCTGGTTCTCTTGGCAAAAAGGTCAAATGAACTAATTTACAATATGAGAAAGGACTTAAAAACACAAATTTCATAACCTTAGATACTTTATTACAAACATAGGTAAATACTAAAATCTATTAGTAACACTAATGGACCAAACTGGAGAAGTTTGAATTTGATTATTTACGTGACATGAAACGTGTTGTGCTAATTTAATTAGCGAGTTGATCAAGTCAATGGTTAAAACAGCTCTATATCAGTAATATGTTTCAGATCAATCCTATTTTGATAATTAGTTTCTAAAAGTGCTCTAATTTGGTCAATCAGCATTTTAATAACGGTTATCGAATGTCTAATCTCTCATCCATGGTATACTCGTACGTGTAAAAAACTCAAAGTATATAGCTCGCCAATGTCGTTTGCGATGGTGATGATGTCTTTCCTATAATGATACTTGAACACTTAGATGCTTAATTCGAGAAAGTCTAAGGTGTATTTAGTAGGAATGAGAATTAAGTTTACTTGTGCAGAGTACATGCTCTCTTTTTTCTAGGAGATATGGTTGTTATGTGTTCCATTAACATTTGTTAATGCTTCCTAAATAGTAATTATATTGCTAATAACTTAACCGTGTTACTTGTCCAAACATAATCTTGATTAATAATGCAAAGTATACTTATATATTTATGTGTAATTTTTCTTTTGATCGACATTCTAAGACTCTTAACCGAGTTATCACATTAATTCAGATATCCTAATTACTAGTTTGACAATTACAACATCTACATCAAAATTCTCAATATTAAAATTCTTTTTTGTTGGTTTTATTATATTGGTAGACATTTAATTTTGCTTGATATTATTTTGCTTAAAGAATCCCTCCAATCTTATCTTGAAGCACCTAAAGGATCATTTAGTGTAACATCAAATGGAATTAAATAAAATTATAAACAAAAAAAAAAATAGAAGAGAGGGAGAGAATAATTATAGAAACATTTTGTGTATTCCTTCCGTACCCATTTGACCATTATATTTATGGTAATAATCATATTATTGTTGTCATTGCAGTTATACGGTCAATTATACTAGACATGATTACATACAAAGTCAAATGTTTGATGTAATTTATAAAGTGAAATAAAATGTCTGAGCACATGAAATGTACAATAACTAATCACGCCACCATACCACGCTCATCCATGGGCGGAAGTTGATGGATGCATCAAGTTCTTTAAAAAGTTTGCGAATATGCTTTTAAAATATTTAGAAATTCTATATTATACGTCATGCATATCTTGTTGAAAAACCAAACGGACATAATCCACTTTTTATGGAAAAACTTATAAATAAACAACTTTTCACTTTTATGATATGAGTTATAAACAAATAAATAAAACGATTTTTTTGACAGACATCATCGTACTAACAGGTTTTCGATTAAAATAAAGCATTTAATAATAGAAAATGCAACAATATATACCAAAATGATAGCTACATACAAAGGACCCGACCATTTTCCTCTGCTTATTTCAAAATAACTTACTATATAAACAACTAATCATACCCTCAAAAACAACAACTGATCATACATGCATCTTTTTGTAATTAGTTATAAGATATATATCAATGATTTTGTGCAAGAATGTAGTTACACGTGTCCTATGTACAGGTAATATTATTTTTGAATGTTTATAAATATTTTATATATATGTAATTTTTTCTTAAAATTTGTGTTAGGAATTATTTACTGTTAAAAAATTGATTTATTTTAAACATATAATGTAAAGTATTACATTTTTAGCTATTAATTTTTTATTACCCATTATCGATAGTTAATTAGATATATAGTAGAATGTGATTTTTAAAACGCTAAAATACAATTTTTATTTTTCTATTTTCTCAAATATATGATTTTAGTTGTCTTATTTTTTAAATGAAACATTTGGTCTTTCAT
>PYAF01000818.1:170779-191246 GCA_007407185.1 Glycine tomentella
GTATATATCTAATGTGAGAGTGCTTGTATATACAAATATTATACAAGTGTGTGTGATGAAACTACTTAATTATAATAATTTAAAACCTGAGAGTGTAACAAAAAAAAAAAACTTGAGAGAATAAATTAAAAAAACTGAGAAATTAAAATAGCACATGACATGAATCATGAAAAAACAAAAAAAAAATGCAATCAATTTAATAAGATAAGGCTAATGAATTAATATTAAATGGGTAAATTTCGCCTTCTATTTATAGAAATATAGATAAACTTGAATCCATCCACTTGTTAATCCTCTGTGTTTGTCTTTTACAAAGGTGTCAAGGTGTGTTCAAATTCATACAAAGGGAGCAAGATTTTTAGGTGCTTAGATGATGAAAGTGAAACAGTCATACCAGGATAACAAAAGTTATGGGATCAGTTTGAGAAAGGGTGAGCAAGTGGGAATGGCATAAAATAAATTTCAATTCGAAAACCGTAAATAGTAATAGTATATGCCAATATTTGATTGATTAGATCCGGAACCAATCATATACATATTCATTCTCCATTATTCCTTAATCTTATTGTATACTTATTCTATTCTTTTTTATCATATTATAAATTAAAGTATTCTCTGATTTACTTATGATTAATTTTTGTTTTATTAGTAGTCTTCTCTTTTAATTATATTTTATCTAATTATTTATTAAAAAATTTACTAAAAAAATTAAATTCAATTTCAATCCTAATCTATTATATATGATAAATTTATTAATTTTTAAAATAATTATTTTATCCAACTGGATGACAATGCAAAACTCTTTAAAAAATAATTATATACTAATAATATAGAATGTAAAATATTTTACTAAAAGATCCAATTTCAATCTATTATACATAATAAATTTTATTATTTTTAAAATAATTTAAACTATAATTTATAATTAAATAAATAATTTTACATGATTAATGCATAATTATTAAACTCAAATTATTTTATACGATGAATGTATCACTGTTAATTTGTAATTCATTTTAATCAAACATTTTATTCACGAAGGGAAAATGAAAATTAGGAATAATTTGGTTTTTTTTATTTTACTTTTGTAAGACTCAAAACAGAGGAACTAGTGAAGAATAATTAGAGGTCAAAGTTCGTAAGCTAGGAGGTTGTGGTTGGGTCATTAATTGGATTCCTGGAGGAAACGGTGAAAGTTGTGAACGGCGGTGGTGGGGACAGCCACCATGGCCTTCACACTGGCCCGTTCACCGGTCACCGGAAGGAACAAACAGTACCTATCACAGCATATGGGCCCCACATGCAGAGGCATCCCCATTCCGAGTTCGACCCTCTCAAGACCCAGCCTTGACCACTGCGACAGAATCAGCACTCCCACCGAGTCAGGACCCGCCCTCGACTCGGACACCAACTCAACCACCCTCCGCACGTGCTCGCTGTCCACCCTCTCCTTAGCACGCTTTACCAGACCCGACCCGTACCCGACCCCTCTCTCCCCCAGCTCCCACGCGCTGCTCTGCGCGCACCCCAGCACAAACGCGTTCCCATAATACCCCTCCGGCAGTCCCGGCTTCACGCGCTTCCGCACGTTCACGCTGAACAAAAGCTTCAGCGTCTGGTTTTGAGGAAACCCCATCGCCCTCGCCCAACTCCTCCACACGTGCACAGCCAGAACCTCGAACGACGTGTGCGACATTCCGCACGCGCCCTTCAGCGCGTTGATCCGCCTCTCGTCGAACTCAATGCAAGTTGGTTTCAGCCCGCTCGTGACACGGTTCAGGAACCCGCACAGATCCGGGACTCCGGCGAACTCGGCATGCATCGCCGGATTTACTCGAGTCCCGTTGTCCGGGTTCATGAGGTGTCGATCCCAGAGTCCCAGACCGGTCTAGGTTTTGGATCGGTGTTCACACTCTTCCCGGATGCTAAGTCGGAGAAATAATTGAGAAACTCAGCGCTGCCGAATCCGTCGCAGATGCAGTGATTGATAACAAGAATTGGAGATCCTTTGAGAACGTCGGTGACGTAGAGGGACAATAGCTTTCTCCATTGTGCAACTGTTTTGGGGGCCTTCTGGAAATGATTGACAGTGTAACGTTCAGAAAAGGCTTCGACGAAGACAGCACCCTGGGCCCGACAAAAGACCTCGAGGCCCAGCCCGTCAGGCCGGGACCGAACCCTTCCGGCGAATGGATAATAAGGAACAAGGGCTTTGGCTAATGCAAGTTTTAAACGAGCAGCGGTGGCGATTGGGTCCAGGCCTGGGCCGGGCCTGTAAATAAGAAGATAGTCGATGGTGAAGCGCAAGAAGAGTTGTGAATCAAGAGCTGAGAGTGGGAGGACATGATTCGGTGTGGGCTCGGAAGGGGTGACAAGGAGAGCTTCTTTGACACGCACCATTGTGATTGTGAAGAAGCTTTTGTGCATGTGACTATGTGAGAGTGAGGGTGGTATTTATTTGTGAAAGATTTGTGGCAAGATTCTCCGGGCATCGCTTTATGAAAGAAAAATGAATATGAAAAAACAAAAATAGTAAAACAGCTGTGCTGGCTTTGCTTTCTGTCTGTTGGGTGAAGTGATGACCAGTCATTTCCGTTTCCACCACCTCATCCAAAATTCCTCCTTAAATCTTTTCTCTTATGGTTTTCTGACAAGCCCGTCCACGTGGGTGCTCGCTGCATTTCAGACACCTGCTAGCAGAATTATCGTGAAACCAAGCAAATCAAATATTACTATTGGATCTATTTGGATATAATTACAAGTGTTATAGATTATTGGTTAACAAACTTAAAATATAAATATTTTTAGTAAGAAATAAAAATTCTATTTTATTTTTTTAAACTCTTCTATTATTTATATAATAAATATTTTTTTAAAATTAATATCCTAAAAATAGTAATTAATAAAACCCGTTTAATGTATTATACTATACTGTTCCTGTTTATATACACTTATCAATAAGTGTGTGGATACCTAATCGAAATTGATTCTGATCCTCAAAATTGTGGTGATTGTGAAAAATCAGAAATAACAAAGATTTATAATGTGATAATTAAAAAATAAGAGATATTGATAAAGTGTTTAAAATAGAGAATAATTCATCATTTTTACTCTTTTATTTAATATGAGATCATCACATTATCACTTTTTTAAGTATTGAGGTCTAGCTATAATAGTTTTTATTTTATCAACTGTACAAGATGGTAATCCTTTTTGTTCATACATTAAGCGACTTCACTCACTTGCTTATTTAATAATGAGAAATTCTAGTAAAATTCTTTCAACTCTCTTTTTAATTTTTTTTATTGACTGAAATTTTATTAAAAAATCATCAATTTTAGTGAATCTCACTTATTATTTGATGATTATCTATCTTAATTTAGATATGTGATCCACTAAAATTGATAATTTAAAATTTTCAACAAATCACAAAAACAATATTAAAAAAAGACTATCATTATCATTTCTCATTCAATAATTGCCCCTAAGCCAATGATAAGAAGTCATTCATATTTCATAGTACTCTCCCAACTAGAGTAGAGAATAGTCTCCCTAGAAAGAAAGAAAAAAAATCAGCCTGCTAATTAGGGTCTAAGGACATTTGTCCTCATCTCATTTTTTTTTTTTACATATTAAACTTGTAAACTATTAACTATTGCTATTTGAATTTTTATTTTTATTTTTAAACAAAACAAAAAATAAAAATAAAAATATGTCGGTTTAAAATTTAAAAAATATTTTCAAAATGAGACACAAAATTGAAAATAAAAAACACAAGGACACCTTAAAATATTTTCTTTTCGATACTTTTTTTTAGACAAACAATGAATGTTTTTTAAATCTTAAAAATTTGAAAATAAAAAATATTTTAAAAAAGTAAAAAAAATAATAATTAAAAACTCAAACAAAATGCTCTCTAATATTCTCAAATTTCTTGCAAGTACCACGTATCTTTCCCTGGTCACACAAAATCCTTACATTGGGCTGGTCTTTTGAGGTCTCTTTTGGGCTTGTTATTGGCATTTGTTGGCCCAATATCTATGGGCATGCTGGGTTAGACACAAGACCCGTATCATAGGATCATTCAATGGGACCTTGTTTAGCAATAGCAACATTTCTGGACAAGACTGTTTAATGCATAGTTAAGCATTAGAGTGATGTGAATTAAAACAACATAAACTATCAAGCTTTCAAATTAAACGCACGAGCACTTGAGCCTTTCTATTTGTGCAGTTGAAACCAAGCAAGTATATTCAGAAGTGAAGATTTGTTGGTTACTGACATCTGGAGGATATTCGTAACCTGCAAGATTTGTTATATTCCCCAGCTAGTTTTTTACACAAAAATGTTATAGCAATTAACAATCCCCGTCAAACATTATGTTCAGGTATACTTCTTTACGTGGACATAGTTATTTCCACATTTTGAATATTATTTTCAGCGGAACTTGATAGCATTTGACAATATATATACTTGAGAAATTGAGTTGGCATGGAAGATTTTATGTGGAACATTTTAATTCCAATTCACGAAGCTCCCTTCACATTTGCATATGTTAGATGCCAAAAGCCACACAATGGTCTTTTACAAGATTAAGAGTATTTTTGGTTCTATTTGATTTGATTTTTATAAAAAAAAAAAAAAAATCATTTGAATCAAATATAAAATAAATATATCTAAAGGGTTACGGGCTAGCGTTCTTTTTTATATCCTCTGTTCTTATCTCTCTCTCTTTGGTCCCAAAATTTCTAATTTTTTTTATATAAAATATTAATATTTTTATGAAAGATAATTTTATTTAAATCAAGTATTATAAGTGAGAAATTTTTTAATGTTATTACACACTTATAACTCAAATTTAATTCTTTTAATTAAAATAGAACAATCTCGTTCTAAGGGATTAATGCATTCAATAGTTCAAAATTATTAATTGAATGTAATTTTTTGAATAATAATGATAATAATAATTTCAAAATAATAATAAATAGAATTTAAAATTAATAGTAAAAAATATTATTTTATATTTTTAATATTATGAGGGAAAAAAAATTCTTCTGCATAAAAATATATTCTTCTAAATATATATTTACTCAAATGTTAATTGTTACATTTTCAGATTTTCTTATTTTTAATCAAGTATATTTATATCATTTTACTTATATTTATATTATTTTATTTTCTACGTGATTGAACAAGAAAATATTTAATATTCTTTCTTTTCGTTTTTTTCTTATAAAAAAATCATCGTATTTTTCTTCTCTTTTTTTGTCTTTCTTTTCCTTTAGGCTGGTGAATCAAACAAGTGGACTCTTTCCAATGTAGAGTTGGAGGCTGCATTATCTTCTTCGATACCCTCTTTTCGATCTTCCACCATGCGTTTGAAGTGACATTTACTCATTTGTCCCCCCCTTTTTATAATGACTACTATTCTCAATCCAAATACAATTTTAAAAGTTCGCTTCATTGTCTTCTTTTCTCCCGGTACGAGAAAAAATAAATAAAGAAAAAAGACATAAATTGATGTATTTTTTTTTAATGTAAAGAATAAAATGAAAAAGATATGTACATTTTTAAAACTAAAGTTCAAAACTTTCTTTTCTCTCATCTTAACATTAAATTCAATTTTCAAAATTCTCTCACTCGCTTGTTTTGTTTTTTATGTATAATCCAACAAAGGGTTTCATTGCGTGTCTGATAAAAAATAAAAATCCAGGAACTTTTTATCCTTTTAGTTTTCACCCGAAAAATCACATTTGTACTGTAAAAAGTAACAATAACTTATTCTAAATTTTTAATTGTTGTACTGTCATTTTTTCAGATTATTCATATAAATTCTTTAATCACACATGTCTACGTTTCCAACCAACGGTGGTTTGCAATATGCTACAAGATAGAGGGTCATTTTATGTTTATTCTTAAAATAGTATCCATTCTTCACATTTCAAGCAAATATTTTGGTGAGAGGTACCCGGCAAAAGATAAAATGTCAATTTGTAGTATATCATCATTGCTTGGCATATTAAAAGAATTTTTTTAATTTTCACTTTTAAACATAAACCTTTGAGCCTATAAATTATTTAATCTTGGTTTGAAGCCAAGGTTTATCTGGTTTGCCAAAACTGGAAATTGTGACTTGTGAGCACCTGACCTTGCTATCATATGCTGAAAACAATTGTTCCAAAGCCGAAAATGATAGATGGGAAGTTTTGAAATGATTCTTTTTATATATAATGACCACGATCCAAGTGTATTAATATTTAATAATGATATGATATGTCACTTCTTACACACACTTCATACAAACAAAATCCTCGCCATTTTTTTTTTCATTTTGTTTTCCTTTTACACAAAATATCTCACGTATTTTAGGAGGGGAAGGATAAGGTTATATGACTTTATTTGTGTAAGTAACTTTTTTGGATTAATAATTGATTATTGCTATTATTATTAAATAAGACAACCGGAATATAACTTTTTCATTTTTGAAGGAACATGAAAGTTGGAGTACGGAAATGAATTATAACGGATCATTTGAAACGTTTAGCTTTAACAACAAAAATAGAAAGATTTAACAAACTGATGGGCTCCCGTGATAATAAGTTGAATTGACACTTAACAAAAGAAAAAGAAGTTGATTAGAGTTAAGAAAACAAAAATAATAATCAGCATAAGAGAAAACAGATAACCGTCAGACCCACACCCTATTTAATTTTTCTTTGATAAATGAAAAGAAGTGACTCATCTTATTTAGTACTTTACATTCCTCATAGATGTTTTTGATGTGGTTAAATTTGGCAAGTCACTGATTTTGTTTCCATATGTTTCACCATAAATTTCCCATTCATGAGTTAGAAATGAACTAGAAAATGGAAACAAATAACAAACTGAAAAAACTAAACATGATATGATAGAGAGCACAAAACAATACACACAACAACTACTTGATTTAATGATTTTTGGCTCCACTCATGCTATACTACCAAACTAGTTACATTTCAAAAGTACTAATTTTGATCCCATCAGTTTCCTTCTTGTGGCCATACCTCTTTAGTTTACCTCTCTCTGCCAAAAGGATAATTTTTAATATATAACTTCTTCTTTTTTTATCGAAATAGAATATTTTCTTTCCCTCAATCAATCAAAATATCCCGTCTTTATTCATGAACTATCATGTCTGACTTGAAAACTACCAACACATCGCACCCATTGTCCGAATGAATCAATTATTTGGACCTACTTTTGCACTCCCAGTTTGAATGAATGATACATATAATAAAAATTCAATATCAATACTTCCCAGAAAAACCAAAAATTGCAAATGAATTTTTTTGTAAAAAAGCAAATAGAAAATGAAGTTAGAAGACAGCACTGGCCCGTGCAGGTCCCAAACCTGCTGCTACCTTCTTGTTACTGGCACGATGATCAATCCAGCTGAGCTAAATAGGTGATGACACGTAATTGCTCACAAAATAGACCATTGGGAAAGAGATATTAATGATGTTTATATATATACACACACAATTTTATTTTTAAAACAAAATAACACTTTTCAAAATAAATTTTAATTGCCAAAATTCTAATGGAGGAAATAGAAATATAGGCACATAAAGGACCACATATTTATGAGAGCAAAGGATAGAGGATAGAAGATTGAGAGCAACATAGGAAGTGTAGGTAAGTGAGAGCCATGAAGGGTTATGAGCCCCGTTCAAGCTCTTCGTGTGCAGCTTGCAAGCTATTGAAGAGAAGATGCATACCAAATTGTATTTTTGCACCTTACTTTAGGTCTGATGAGTGCAAGAAGTTTGCAAAGGTGCACAAGGTGTTTGGAGCCAGCAATGTGAGCAAGATTCTGATTGAAGTGCCAGAAGAGCAGAGAGAGGACACGGTGAATTCTCTGGCTTATGAGGCTGAGGCAAGGCTGAGAGACCCGGTTTATGGATGCATTGGTGCCATAGCTCTGTTGCAAAGGAAGATGGTGGAGCTTCAACATGATCTGGCAATTGCGAAGGATCGTCTTGCGCGTTGTCACGCTGCTGCTACTGCTGCTGCTGCTACTACTACTATCCCTTCTCCTGATATCTTGCATGCCAATGTTAGCCTTCCCCCATTCCCTGACTTTTGCACTTCTTCAAGTGATTTCAATGATATCTTCTGCCACAGTTCTTCGTCTCAATTATTGAGCCGACATGAAACGGTGGATGATTTCAATCAAATCCCATATATATTTTAAATGTTATGAATTATGATGTATGCATGTTTATGGTCCCCTTTTGAATGTAATTGTTATCAATCAAGAGCAGCTACGATCTGTCGTATGTGCTAATGAATAATAAGAACTCCAGGAGAATCAATAGGTCTGAATTGAAAACTCTCTCACAACATGAATGTATTATTGTTTTGTGTTGTTGTTGATTGTTGAATTTCACGGTTCCTACGCTGCTATAGCAGCTAGGAACTGATGGAAAATGATGGGTATCTTGGCCTTTTTCTTAGTTTCACTTTTGTAATAGCAAACTTAGCAATAGGATTATTTCGGTTGTTGCTGCTTTCTCTTGCCTGCCTGCATATAACTTTGCAAAGTGACCATAAATTTTAGCTCCGAAGTTCATGCTCTGAAGATCAATGATCAATCTCTTTTCTACGAATTATGGTTATCTCAGACAACTTTTGTTTGGTTTGGTTACAGTAAAGACACGATTATCCAGGCTTTGAGAGGCATAGAAATATATATTTTTTTTAAAAAGTCTCTTGACAGTGTGAATTCGTCAAGGAAGTCTAACTCAATTGGTTGAGCATGAGTTATTGTATGTAAACCCCTGACACTGTCTTCTATTCTTACCAATAAAAATAAAGTGTGAATTCAGATCACCTTGTTCTAGTCTTGAACGGTTTGGTGATAGAGACCAGAGCAGCCAGAGCATTGATTGCCATTACCTACAGGAACGAGAGAGACACAAACCATTCAAGCAGCACAAATTAAGAAAGCAACACTAGCAATTGATTCTTGCTTATCTTTGAACGGTTGCTGCACAATACTGTGGGTCCAATCGTACTGTTTTAATGCAACATGGAGCACCCATTATGATTTTACCCACAGGTAACCAACCCCACAAGTGGCCCTTGAGCTTTATCATAATGGGAATCCAAAGAGTAACGCCAAGACCGAAAGTTTTTAGTTTCTTTGGGGGATGTATATTTCTGATAATAACAGGATATGACCCTAAAGAAAATGCTTACCATTCAAACTACATGAATTATCTGTTACACTTACTCCCCCCATGAGTTGCACCATATACTTCCAAACGCACCGCAAGCCAATTTTGCACTGGCCTCATTAATTGATATCACATCACTTATATGTTTGGTTAACAATTTCTGAGTACATATCTGATAATGCCCCAACACATGAACACACACCATGCTCCTAACATCAACTCTCGTCACTTGCAAAGAGCATAACATGTGCCCTTGTTGTTTTTCATGTGAATTCTCATAAACTTGTTTCTTGTGAATATACAATCAAGGAATCTAAGCCACACATTCTTTAACACTTATTATTATTATTATTATTATTATTATTATTATTAAGTGAAATTTATGTTAAGTGTTACTAAATGATGTGACTGTAAATGTTCCACTCTCTATTTAGTAGGTCTCACAGTTTCACCTAATGATAAAGAGTGCCAACATTACTGCAAGAACAGAAGAAAGATATGGATATATTGTACATGCACAATAGTTTCAAGATCTGCGAATTTGAAACAAATCTATCTATATGATCAAACTCTTTGGGAAGATATTCATTTGAGAGTCAGATCCAAGTATGTCGTCCTTCACAATTAGTAAACCATATCGTGCTTCTGCCACTGGTAAAGTTCATCCATCAGATCTCAGATTATGACTTTTTTTTTCCCTATTTCAAGGAAAGCACATGCGAAAGAAATTGAACAGTAAATAAACTTTTAGCAATTTATTACAAGAGGAATATTGATGTTAGATCTGAATCATTATGTTTGAAACTGGAACATATGTTACACAAACTCGTGGTTGAACTGATCAGCTTGCCATATAAACAATTCGTTCGTACATGATTATAAATGTTGAGGGGCAAGGTACACGAGTCAATGCCAATGTGATGCATCATTAATTTGAGCTTTAATATGACATAATATGATAATAAGGTCTAGTCCAAAGTGGAGAACACAGTCAAAAAATTGATAAAAGAGAACGTTCAACAGAAAAGATGAAACTCTCAAACAGTGATTTTTTCCCCTTCGTTTGAAGGAGCACCAAATCCCAAAAAGAAAAAGAATAAAGGCAGCAAATCATGCAGGACCCTGACATCATGGATACCACCATTATATACTGGCTTGCTCAGCAAAAACCATATAACTAATGTACTGCGCCGTTATATTGTACATGGGTCTGTAGTAAAAATAGTGTTGACATGACATTGTACAGTAAATATAATGCTGCATCAATATGCAGTAGCATTCCAAAGGTAACCAACTAAAATTTGCACATTGCCACCAAATAATTAAATACACAATATATGATACGGGGCTCTGCCATATGCATATTCTATCTCAGGTATTATGTCATTACTAAACAAAACAGGAAAACGCATAAAAAAGTAGGAGCATGATCACCAACCTTCCCCCTTTTCTTTGGCACGAAAAACTATAACATGTTTGGTTGAAATTGTTTTTTTGAGAAATAATTGCTTATTTTGCAAGGGAAAAAAATAATCAAATAGGCCAATACCTAATGGTATGTTTGAAAAGAGAAGAAAGAAAATAAAATATAAATAACAATTTAATTAAAGAAAAAGTAAATAGAGAAAAAAGTTTACCTTAAAAATAAAAATCAAAAATTTTTCTTTCCTTTCTATATTAATCTATTCAATTTAGTAATATTTGTCTCTTCTCTCACTTTCTTCCATCCAACCATACATAATAATCAAAATCACTTTTTGTTCAAAAACTCTCTCAATAAGCTTTTAATGGTAAGTTGTTTTAAAAAACAAAAATTAAAAAGCTAAACTAAACACGCACTACAGCTATATTCACCTTACCAAGATAACTTCCTCTGAAATCAAATTTCATGAAGAAATCAACTGAGTAGCTGAGAAAACTCATAGATTTGATTGACATGAATATAAAGCCAAACAAGTACTACATCATAAAAGAGCCTAACAAGTCAATACCAAGATTAACGTGGCAAATTCCATCACTTGTAAAATTCATAAACAAAATAAAACTTTGCAATTCAAATACTCAATGCAACCAATTGGCCATAAAAAAATAGCAAATCTCTTCTCAAGAGCTGGAAGGTAACTCTACAAATTGCAAGAGCACCGCATTTGAGTATGCTTAGAAGAATAAAAGCCCTTCCACAAACTAGAACGTATGAAGTGAAATAGCGTCAAACTTTTCATATCTGCCAATGTTCTCAATTATTTTAAATTTCATTAAAGAAGAAGAAGAAGAAATACTTCACATTTAACTGGAAGTGTTTCGGCAGAAACGACTCTACATTCGATGTCGTTTATGCTGTGGCGCGTAAAAGAAACACGCGCCAAGAAAGTGGGCCGTTTTGTGGCTCTGCGATAAGGGTGACATATTGTAATTGTGGCATTGGTTTTTGTCTAACTCGGTATATCTGGACAGATTAAAGGAAAAGCCCGAATGATATGAGTGTGTTATCCATCACACAGTTAACTGGGTATACTGGGCTTGGGCTCTTTGTGGAAACTAAAATGGGAATACATATTTTGTTTGAACCCAAATAAAGAAGTCATTCGGATTCTCATAGTGACTATGAATTCACGTTGTCGATTACTTGAGAAAATACTCAGATAAGTTGGATTTCGAGAATTTATCAAAATTAGATCAGGGTAGGTCTCAAAAAAATACTTACAAGATACTTTAGAATTTAATTCTTTTTAAAATAACTGGAAACAGTCATATACATGAATTCATTTTTCATTTTTTTTTTAGTGCAAAGATTTTTATATTATCAATTAATTACAAAACATCCTAAACAATACCAAAGCTAACTTAATTTTTGTAAAGGAGACAAATGTAAAGAGCAAATAAAACATATTTTCAGAATTGATATATTAAACTTAACAAATAATAAAACGGTTCACATTGACTTTCACTTATACAAAATGTAAATTTTAAAAGGAAAGAAAAAGTTACGAACGATAGCCGTTAGAAAAATTTGAGTTCAACATGCCTGAAGGAGTCACCTTTAATTATTAATATTGACATCCTTTTCAGTGTGAAAAACTAAGTTATTTGCAAGAAATTAATCATTAATAAGTCATTAATTAAAGAAATAAAAGATATAATAGGAAGTTACTTGATATTTTATTTTAAAATTCAACAAATTAATTATATTCTTTTATACTAGTGCCAAAATCTTAAACTTCATATGATCTAGAACAGGGGAAGTATAAACAAGATATAATTGGAAAAAGGTTATGAATGTAATATTGGATTTGTAAAATATCAATAATTATTTTTTCACTAATGAGTTGTTGGGAAATTTGAGAGAAATAAACACCATAGAGATTTAATCAATGAACATGAATAATCACCTAAGTGAATTTGACACATGAATTCACTTATGTGATTTCTCGTGATTTATTTGGTGAAAATTTACCAATGTTTATCCCTCTCATGTGCACAATATATGCCTATCAATTTTCATTTATCACCATTAATATCCAATTAATAATTATAAAGAATGTTTTATGGAAAATAATTTTTTTTAATAAAATTATTCTGATAAATACTACTAGTATAACTTATTTTGGGATAAAGAAAATTATAAATACGATGCATATTTTAAGATGGAGGACACACCCAGCCACTGGCGAAGCTATGTTGGAGTGAGGGTGGCCAAATGTAACCCCTCATTTCAATAAAATCACTAGTATATGTCCTAAAATATTATATTTTGTTCTCCCTAATTTTATATTTTGCACTCGCTAATTTTATGTATTTGAACCTCCTTATCAGTTCACATGTGAGAGTAAGTATATGCACCATCTTATTTTAATAAAATGCAAATATTTATCTTAAAATTTTATATTTTGTACCTCTTATCTTCGTGTTTAAACCCAATTATCCCATGTGATAATGATAATTATTAAATTTTATTTTTTAAATAAATTGTCCCCATTGACCCAGGGTCCTAGATCCGCCACTGCACCCAGCACCGCACCACTAGCCAGCCTGCCACTCTGCCCTTGTTGTTGCTTTGGATCATAATGCTCACTTGGGTGCAATTGGACTCAAATCCTCCTCTATTTGGCCATTGTCAACGGAAGAAAAAGGCTACATAACAATATTGTGGGCTTATAACGATCCTTTCTTCTTTGATTTAATTTTAACCAAATTGTGTGGTTCGTTTCGGCAGCTTCTTCCAAGATATTGTTCACTGCATATATAATTTAGGTGCAATGATCTAGACTAGAGGGAAACTGATCGATCACCTGTGTGATAATTCAGCATATTAATGTAGTTTGGTCTTTCTTTGGCAAGTACATGTAATCAGCAATGTATTTTGCTATATATGACTCATCATCTTTTTTTATGGTAACATCAAACATAAAAGTTCGAGAGTTTGAGGTACGATCGTTTGCCTTGATTAATTAACTCTGAAGTTTTAGTTAACATAATATAATGAGGTTGCCTCCAATCCGAAGCTCAGCAATGAACAAATATCTAGGGTTTCCATGACTCATGGAAGCTCAAGACCAGGACTTGAAGAAAAGGTTGGCCAAAAGAATAAATTCATATACTACTATGTATGATTTTATTCCGTTATATTAGTAAATTGTTAATTGAAAAATATTCTTCCAAAACTTTAATAACATGTTTCCAATTTGACAATTTCATACATAATTGGGAATTTATAATTGATATATGAATTTTTTTAATATTTTTGTTCTTGTAACTAAGTTATGTCTAGGAAGGAGACCTAGTCCGAGAGCATTCAAGTGTCAAGTCAATCTGCCTAACTTGGTTAAGTGCTAGCGTTTTTATAAGAATACTTCGTAAATGACCGATTTGATATTCTCACAAGAGCATATCGTTTATGATCCTACCTACTAATATGAAATCCTCAAGCACATATCACAAATAGTTAAGATTGTTTAATGGGTGAGGATCGAATAGCACGCAAAGTGGGATGTAGTGGGATGCCGAGATAAAAGAAAGGGTTGGTCAACCGAGCATGAAGGCAGCCCAAGTATACGAGCAACAAAGTCCAAGAATTGGTTGGGCATCATATGACCGAGAAGACCAAAGAGATTTGTAGTCCCACAGTCTCGAGTGTATTAACACGAATAGACTAAATCCAAAGATTATAAACAAAGTTCAAGGATTAACTCACATTTCTCGTTTTACTTTTTATTTTAAATTTTTTTAATTAAAAAAATCTTTATTTTTCTAAAATTCCTAATGACAACCTAAATGTTCATGAAAAAAATATTCTCAAGCATAGCATTGCTAGGAATATAATTTTCAAGAATACAATTTTATAACTTAAAGCAGGCGCCTTCATAATTTCTTAGTGAAAGGGATCCAATAGTTTTCTCCCGTAAAGTACAAAGTCAATCTTATAACTCTATACTAGTCAAATATATAAAAAATGTAAATAATAAAAACACTAAAATTTATGATGTGTTTATAAACACGTTGATATTTCATTTTCTCTTTTATACTAAGCAAATTTGTAAACTAATAAGTAATAATGGATAAAAGAAAATCTGAAATTGAAAAAATAAAGTTATTCAATTCAACCGAATCGTGCAAATCACATTAACCTTATCAAATCAAAGATGATCAATCAATTTCTAAAAATAATCGCTGATTGTTTACACAAATGTTCCACAACGCCGAAAACATATTGTCGTCTGCCATTGCTGTGATGTTAATGAAAATATAGTCAAATTATGGTTTCGCATATATTAGTCAAATCGCTTACTAACATGAAACACACAGCAAAACTTCTGCCATTGTTAATCTTGTGCTAGTCTCATTTCAAATTATGGTTGAAAGTTAAGATCTTGTATAATAGTAAAATCGTTTACGGGCAAGAAACACACCACAAATCTGTTCTACCATGGACATGGTTAATCTTGTGCTAATCTTCTGCCATAGCTGCAATGGTTGATGAGAATATAGTCAAATTATTGCTGATAAGATAAATCATATTCTTTTTTGGTATTATATAAACCATATTCTTGAATAGAAGAGCCCGAACTCAAGTCATGCAGCCATGGCAGAGGGTGTTCTTTCTGGCCTTGTGACAAGATTTTCCTAAATGATCAGCCATTATTTTTTGGAAATTAGTTGTTTATGATTTGATTAAATGTGATTTGCACTATTTGCGGTTAAATTGATTAACTTATTTTCTTAAATTTCAAATTTTCCTTTATCCTTTGTTAGTGAGTATCTTTGCTGATCTACATGTCGCACAATTTCTGGTTGGGACCACAACTGATTTGATAGTCCTTAACCAAGTAATAATTTCTGGTTCAATAGGTACTTTGGTTGATAAATAAAATAATAAACACACTGAATTATTGAAAATCAGACTCTTTTAATTAACAAATTGATAAATCATAAAAATACACCATTGTTCCAATTAACGCTGAACTCTTGGGATGAAGTGGGTTCTAAAACTCAACAATGTATGATCCAAAATAAGTTGAAGTGGGTAACTCAACACTGTATGTGTAATGGACCAAGTGGCTGATAAGCCCACAAATGCCAAGAAGCTCAGCAGCCGAAGAGTATCTAAGAGGCCAGGACATTTTAATGACTACTCCATGGACTGAACACTAAGGAACCAATAGAAGGACTGAATCTATTTACAGCTTTTATTTTAATTAGCTAATATCTGTTTTATAATTACCAATTTAATATGTACTACTTATAGTCCATGGGACCCCCGAAAGAAGAAGACAAGAATCATTTCAATCAATTCCTTCTCTCTCTAATTTCTCCCTTTCTTTATTCTTTCTTTATCTTATCCCTACTGCGCATTCTGTTAAGAAAAGTTCCTGTTACAGTATGATCCAAAATAAATTGTATATTTTTTTGTCAGTATAAATAAGTCTTTATAACTTTATTTATCAAAAATGAATGTCATTAAATTAGCCAGTTATTATTAATTTATTATACTAAGTGTCAATCAATGATAATCTTAACCACATGGTCCACATTTTATCTCATCCTCTTTGTCTAATACTTGTGTTAAGTGTACTAAAAAAAGGTTTAAGTGATTGCCAACTCGACTCATAGTAATTGGGATTTAAATTAAATACTTAACCTAGAATCCTAAAGGGTTGACTATCCCCAGTTCCCATTCCATATTCTATTAGATTGTTTATAGTTTGGTTATTTTCTCATAACCTCGTATTTTTTAACAGTGGAACTATGAATTTTCTTTAAAATAAAAATACTTGTTCTATATTGAAATGATATTTGCTAATTAAATTTTGGTTACAATGAGAATACCAAAAGGTCATTATTGTATCCT
The DNA here is from genome assembly GCA_007407185.1 of Glycine tomentella. Classification (NCBI taxonomy): domain Eukaryota; kingdom Viridiplantae; phylum Streptophyta; class Magnoliopsida; order Fabales; family Fabaceae; genus Glycine; species Glycine tomentella. Next base: position 187,343 of record PYAF01000818.1, read on the forward strand.
CTAAATGAGATTGTACTTCAATCCTTATAACTTAATCTCTACGCGTCTAATGCTTGATATTAAAAAATTATGCAACCTTCGGATCAAATCGTATTCCGATCCCCTCCATCAAGACGGGCCTTAGCCCAATTCAATTAATGTAAAGTGATTTACATCAAATCACAATTAACTATAGACACACAATCACATCCCATGATTCTTAAGATATGGTGCAACATTTTGATACACATTAATGTCTCAATCCATGAATGTTGGAGGTGACAAGCATAGCAAATCATGACAAATAACCCACATTCTAACTTAGAGAGGGAGGTTAGACATTACAATTCATTTGAGTGTTTTGAATTTGATCATGTTCACTATGAGAAAATCTTTCCCAAAATAAGTATAAAAATTGTTTTTGTCACTAGGTAATACTTCGAAGAAATGAGACTTGGTTTATATGTATTCAAATATAAAAATATAATTCGTTTCATCTTTTAGTTTAATATGAGTTATATAACAATATTATATTTGAATCAAATAGTTTCACATTAGAATTAATGAGCATGGGATAGATGGATCTAATAAAAACCAAACAATACAAAAGTCAATGGTGAAGAGTTGGTTTTCGATCAGAAGAGGCGATCGAAATCCCTTCTAGTATACACTGGAAACATACATCCAATACACCCATGATGTCTCTAAGGAAAAAGGACGTGTCGGCGAACCCGCTACACGGCTCCATATTCAACTATATGTAAGATAACGTTGATATCTACTGCTCCCAATCCAACACTTTACTCTTCTTCCTTCTTTTCTTTTCTCCTCTTCTTTTCATTCTTTGAAAATTACTAAATTCAAAGCAAATCTTTATTAGAAAGCAAAAAAGAAAGACATAGGTTAATGATATTTTTGCACTCTCATAATTTTCACACTAAACTTTTTAGTTACATAATCAATATCTAAAAACACTATTAAAAAGAAGAAAAATAAATAGCAAACAAACAAACAATTATTATCCACGCGCCCAATTTGCGTGTACACCAAATCACCTAACTTAACTATAAATAACGTTAGCCCTCGTGTCATTTCTCACTTCACAAATTGCCAGTGCCTACTAATAGCAACTGCAGCCAAACAGTGTCTCATGATCCTGTTTGTTCAGATGCCCCACCGTCGCAGCCCTCCTCCGCCACTCGCCGCCATCGTAGCCCTCCCTTCTCACACCGTGGAATCAAATCACGATGTCGAACCCAGATTCTCGATCATTCAGTTGGCACTACACGGAACTCGATGACAGAGACCTCGAGATCCGAGGTAGGACTCTGTTTTTTGTCATCGTACTCTTCTCCATTATTCTCCTCGTCACTGTTCTCTTCATCTACACGCGCTGGGTTTGCCGCTACCAGGGACGCCTCCCCACCACCGCTTTCTCCGCCGCATCCGCCCACGCGCCGCCGCTCGCGCAGCCTCAGGGACTGGAGCCAGCTTCCATCAAGAAATTGCCCATAATCCTCTACCACGCGCCGTCAAACAGCGAGGAAAGCGCGTGGGACGAAATGGAGTGCTGCATCTGCCTCGGCGAGTTCAGAGACGGCGAGAAAGTGAAGGTTTTGCCGGCGTGTGACCACTATTTCCACTGTGATTGTGTTGACAAGTGGCTCAGTCATCACTCTAGTTGCCCTCTTTGCAGAGCTTCTCTCAAGGTTGAATCTTCCTTCCCTAAGATTTTGATTCAGGAACCACCCCTTAGAATTGACTTCCAGTTCTAGGTTTTCTTCTTTTTTTACGAGAGAATTTTATTCGAATCGAATAAGATTTTTATCGGCCAAAAAAACTCTTGTCTTTAATGCAAATGTATATGCAGATTGGAATTTGAAACCAATGATTAATCTGAAACAAAGTTTGTTTCTTTTTATTTTGGTCTTAATCTTACTTTCCAAAATTGTTGAAAAATCATACCATATATTTGCTGTTTGTTTTTGTATCTCACCCGTCAGCAAGTTTTTCGATCGCCTACTCATCATGACTTCAACTCTTCAAGTCTCTGCGTGTTCATACACTCAATGCTGTAAATACATGTAAAAGGAATGTCAGATGTCTGCTAATGGATATATAGAATTTTGATTTTTCTATTGGATTATTTCATTGTTTGGGTTGTTGTGGAGAATATTTTTAGACAGTAGCACATGGCAAAGGGGGGATAGAATGTGGAGTTTGTCCGTAATAGTTTAAATTATGATATGTTCCCACGTTGGATGATATAATTTTCCTCAACGCCACTTGTTGGATAAAAGTCCTCAAAGACGTTGCTCTTCTGAGTCATCCCTGTGTTTGGTCTACTAACTGGATATGTGGTCCTGCTTCTTAGGTTATAATCTATAATTGGATTTAATCAAGATTTTTTTATTTGAGATTGAGACCCCTAAAAGATTATTCAAGATAATGGGTGAGCGATGTGGACTGCCCAATCAGCTTCTTTAATATTTTTGTTTAATATATTTTGCTATAAAATATGAATATCTTATATGGAATTCCATATTACTATTAAAGTGTATAGTTTTTTTTTTTTTTTTTTTGAAATTCTGTGCATCTATATTTTTCTAATCAGTTGAGTGAGCAAAGTGGACTACTAAAATTAAATCTGGCGACACCTCATCTCTTTATCCTTCCTTATCTGCTAAGTTTGAAGTTGGTTTCTTGTACCTATTTTCTGTTGGAAAGCAATCGAACATAGCTATATGGACAATAATATTAATGTCCTGCAAGAAAATTAACCTGCCAACTTACATGTTGTTCCTTGGATAAACCAGCAGCATTCATTGCGTAAACCTGCTCGATAACGATGAAGGATACGGATACCTACTGTACATGTAAACCTTTCTTTTTATATATAAAAAAACAATAGCTATATATAAAATCTTTATTAACGTATCATATTATCTATTTATTATATTTCTTTTACCTTAATTAGCAATTTGATTTCCAATTTTTTTTTTAAAATTTAATCTAACCTTCAATTTTTTTAATTAAATGCATCAATCTAATCTTTTTCATCGAATTGTACTGTAATCTTGAGGATCAAATTGAATGCATTTTTATAAATTTAATGAGCAAATTGAATTTTTTTTTATAACAGTTTGAAGATCAAATTAATAATTAAGTTATTTTTTTAAGTGTTAATTAGGATATTTTTTTTGAAGCAAGTGTTAATTAGGATTTGGTGAGCGTCCTTTTTTTTTTTCCTTTGTAGAAGAACGGAACTTCACATGCAAACTGAATGATTGGCTAGTGACATGACTACTAAGTACTAAGAGCATCTCCAACGGCAGTTCCGTAAAGAGTTTCTTAGCGTGAAGAAACGGGTGCTTGAAGAATTTATGCATTGGAGACAATCCACGTGGAAGCAACCGTTCCTTAAAAATGAAATGAGTTTCTTATATAAGAAACGGATGCTTAGCAATAAAAAATCATTATCCTTAAAAATGAAATGAGTTGTCGTAGTTGTGGGGAGTGGCGCCGGTGACTCAACGGACGACAATGTTGGTGGCTTGACTCGACGGACGGTTATGTTGGTGGCTTCTGAAGAAGAAAATGGAAAGCGAAGAAATAATGAGAGAAAGAAAGAATGCAACTCCTGGAGTTTAGAAGAAGAATGATTATTTTTAGTTAAAAACACAAAGTGAAACTTCTGGAGCTTGTGGGAAGCAGCGAAGGAGAAAGAAGATATGTTTAACCAAAATAATATTATTTAATGATAATGGGGTGGGTGGAACGTTGGGTTGGGAATTTTTTCTAAAATTGTTAATAAATTTTATTGTTTGTATTGTGATTTAAAAATTATTATTATATATTATCTTTTTTATAAATTTGAGTTTTATTGATGGAATTTTGTGTATAATATTTTAGTCTTAATTTTTTC
>PYAF01000818.1:191715-225262 GCA_007407185.1 Glycine tomentella
TTAATTATTTATTATTATGTAAAATTTTATTTTATATTATTACGCATTTCGTTTTATTTATTTTAATTTATATTTATGAAAATTGAAAAAATGTTAAGTTTTGTTAAAAAAAATATAAATATGTGGATTTTTTTGAGTTCCTTGTGATTTCTTGCATTGGAGCAAAATATTGAGTGAGTTCCTTAGCTGTGACATGGCGCTGTGGGAACCACAAAAAGTGCTGCGAGGACCACAAAAAATTGCTTAAGAAACCCAAATGGATTTCTTGCATTGGAGACGCTCTAACTATCTTATAGTGTGTTGGATAGAGAGGGAAAAATAGTATTAGATAAAAAAATTGTATTTTTTTTTAAATTTTACATTTTTATATTTTTATTTTAATAAAAAAAATCTTCTATTTTATTCTTATTTTTTTAATCTTGAAACACATCCTATATAAGTTATGGGCTTGTGCATCATGTGACAGTTCCGTGAAGCAACTCGATTTTTCACCTGATCAGCTTGGTGTATTTTTTTATATTTCACATAGCTTCCTGTTTTTTAACGTATTTTTCAAATAATTAAAGAAATACCAGTCTAATGTTTTTTAATATGATTTTAAAAATATTATAAAGATAGGAAAAGAGAAAAGTATTAAAAGAAATTTGACAAAATCTTAAAAGGCATATTTGAGTTGGGCTGTGTAGTGTGTACATTGACTGTATACTGAGCGTAGGCCATCATCCAATTGAATCAATAAAAGACGCAACTGCTTTAATTTCGCTGAAAAGATATCCTTTTCTTTTTTTGGATAACAACCATTTAAAGCGAACTGTTCATGTTAATTTTTGAAATTATTCAATGAATTAAATATTGCAGTGAAATTTAAATTAATATCAGTGTCCAGAAAAAATTCTTTTTTATATTAGGATATTGAGTTGTTAATCTTAACAATAATATACAGCAATATTGAGTTGTTAATACGAGTAGCAATATGGCCACGACAAGAAAAAATATATCAACATGGGTTTAATGTTTGTTAGCTGACGGTAATTATATTATTAGCATTCGTGTTCTGGCCAACATCGACATACTGATGTTAATTTAATTTGCAAAAGTATTGTAGTACTCACATTAATAATTTTTGTAACAAATAATTGTAATAATTAACATAATTTAAACTTCAAAGAGTATGCAACAATTTTTTTCCCTTAGAAGTATCTTTTGACATGTATGGATCACAATTGTGTATTCAATTATAAGTTAGGTGTCCTATATTTCTTTTGCACTTTCCAGAAAAGGTACAGTTGACATGTTACTCAAAATAGCCAAGACTATTAGCTTTTAATCTATATAAACTAAAAAATAGAAAAAATATAGAAGTATTATATTATATTTTAGTTATCTTTATATTTTAGTAATAATATCAAACATAATAAGTTGTCATGTGTACTTAAAATAACAGTAGATAATACACAATAATAGAAATAAAATTGAGTAAAATTATGACAATGAACAAATACTAGAATAAAAAGTTAACATACAATCAATCACATTTAATACAAGTGATAATGATTTATATTTTTTAACCAAATGATTAAAGATTTAAATCAATATTAACTTTGAGATGTACATTAACAACATGTATTATTAGAATTATTATTTACAATTTTATAAATTATAAAATTAAATTACATTAAAACAACTTACCCTTGCACAAATAAGTTCTTGCACTGAAAAATTTATATAATGTCTCCCTCTCGAGAAAACTAAATGACATTAAAACATATAAACATATAAGTTATAACCCATGCCATGAATTGGGCCTCATAAAAAACACAAGGGGCCGGGTCATCCCGATGTGTTTTGAAGTTGAAATGTTGGAAACCCACGGGCCACGGGTTTACGATTGAAGCCCAACACTTGTTAATTGCTAGGGTTTTGGTTCGCTATAAATTCCTGAAACGTAGTTCGACCTGGTTCGTAATCTTCGTTATCAAAACGCAGCCAAGTCTCTGTACTGTATTCTAGGGTTTGGTTTCTGAGTTTCGTTTCAGTTTTTGATCACCATGAGAGCTAAGGTAAGGTGCTTTTTATATCTTTTTGTTTTGTTGTTAGGGTGTTGTTGTTATGTGGATTTTGTTCTGATTGAGTCGGTGGATTTGTACAGTGGAAGAAGAAGCGTATGAGGAGGTTAAAGAGGAAGCGCCGAAAGATGAGGCAGAGATCGAAGTAGTTTGCGTGTTTACCCAGCAACTATTGCTACTAGTTTTGTTTTATTTCAGTTATGTTTTTGTTTCCAAATGTTATGATACATTTTTATTGGTTTCTCTTGCTTTTGTCTTACCTCAAAAAGATGCTCTTATCGCAAATTAATTAGATTTAATATTTGAATCTATTGTTCTCTCGTGCTTGTTTTGGTTTAACCATTGTGGAATTTCGATATTTCGCAATTTCGCACACTACACTGTACATAAGGTATCATTTTTGTGAAGAATTAATTAACTGCAATTGTTTGGTCCCTGTTTTTGACTACGTTAGAGTTCAGGTTGAATAAAACAACTGTTTCGTCATTGAATTGTGTATCCTTGAAGAAAGGAACTGTTAAAGGAGTTAACGCGTCTAGGTTAATGTCTGGAAGTTTTATCCTTTCGGATATCATATGAAAGGAGGTTATGGTTTCTGATTAGAATTGAGAAGAAGATAAAATCAAATTGCGTCAATATCTTCTTTGTGAGATAACGTTGATTCTGCACCACCGTTATTTTCATGCATTGATTTGTATACATGTTCTAGTTATTGTGATTGATGTGTTTATTACTGCACATTCTGGAGGGCATAGTGCTGCTGTGAAAACGGGATGACATTTTGGATTATATACAAAGCATAATAACTAGTGTAAAGCGTATTTGAATTTTGAAAACATTGAGAATGCAGGGTCCACATTTGAGATGTTGAAGCTATAACTATTAGTTTCTGAAAATCACATCATAAACGTTGAAACCAAACACGCTAGTGGTTCCTATTTGATTTGAAGTTCATGGTCCCAAGCTGGAAAATATCTTTAGTGTTTTGTGTTGAGTGGGATCCTTTTTGTACTTTAAGAGTTCAGAAGGTTCGATGAAGAGGATGATCTATAAATATCTCCAATATATGTATTTATTATATGACAGTAAACTTCTGCGGTCTCGTTAATAATAGTGTTGTTGAAGTGATCGCTTGTAAGTATATAGTTGCTTTAAATTTCTGTCGTTAATACCGAGACTGTTAAGTACAAACCTGCCCAATACTGATAACACTGGATGTGTACTAAATTTTTACTAGGCGTGTTAAGTCTTTAGTATGGTTAGGTTAAGCTTGCAGGACAAAACTTCTATTTCATCATGTATTGATTTCATGATTTATAGACGATTGATGATGATGGAAGCGAATCTTTTTCTTGGTTTAGCCATGGTGGTATCGCCAGTTTTGCATTTGAGTAACGCCGGTTTTATTATTTAGCAAAATATAGCGTCTAGCTTCCTGTGACATATTTTTATTTTGATTTTTCAATTTGTTGCAGTTTTAAAGCACAACTTTTAGACTATAAAGACATTGAGGATTGAAAGGGTAATTAAACCTCAGAATAATGGCTTGGTTTTTATTTTTTTTTAATCTAGTTTTTTTATTTGTCACGAGATATGTAAACTAGTGTTCCTTAAAATTACTGCCGTCCCTGAATGAGGTTTTGTAGTGAACATTTTCTTTTTTAAATAAAAATGTCAGTTTTTGTGGGGCAAGTCAAGGAGTGTACATTGTCTAGTACGTAAACATCTGGCTGACTTTCTTTAATCGTAATTGTTGCTACAAATAAGTGTTGCAGATATATTTTCATAATCTTGATGAGTCCAGGCAATTTAGCTAGTTGATGCAGGCCGAAGTGAACATGACATATGAGCTTTAAGGGCTATCTGTTATTTAGGTGTATGGTGGCACGTTTTGGGCGAGTCAATGGATGGAGCAAAAAGATGTTTTGTAACTGCAAATTCAGTAGGAATGCTAACAATACATTTCCTAACTTACTGCTATAAGTTAAAATCGTAAAAGAAATCTTCAATAAATGAAGAGTCTACGGAGCATAAGTAGAACTCATTTTGTATTATACATAAATTATTTTACGTTGTTAGAATTTTTTTTAACATGAAATTTATGGCTCAATTTTTTTTTTCTTTTTTCTTCCTTCAAGAACCTCTTCCATCTCTTTCCCTCATAGACCCAGCCACTTCCATCTCCACCTTCCCTAGCGGCAAATCACCTGGCATCTTTCTTCACACCGTCCTCCCACACACCTCCGCCGACCATCATCTCGCAGATTTAAAGAAGCCCTATTGCAAATTTAATTTTGCCCTTTTTTGTCTATAATATGGAGAAGACAAAATTGTTTCAAGCACCGACAGAACCGGAAGCTTCCTTTGTTTCAAAGTTTCAAACTTCTCTGTTACACTGAAAGCACAATCTTTTTCTCTTCCTTCCTCTATTTTCTTCTTTCCCCGCTCCTTTTCCTTTCCTCTTCTTCTCTTCCTTATCTCCCACGGTTGTCGATTACGATGGCGAGGATGTTGCTAGCTCACCATTGACAGTGAATTTCCGAGAGCGAATTTTTATAGATATGCAAATTTTTGCAATCTGGTATTCTATATTCAAATTTATTTGGGGGTGGTGGTGCATGGTGTGCCATCGCCATGGTCAGTTGGTCACGATTTATTGTGTTGGGATAAGTAAGAAGAAGGTGAAAAATAGAAAATATGGAAGAGAGGGGATGACCGTAGGAAATCACTTCTCGAAACAGAGTGCGGTGATCGGAGTAAAAGAGAAGGGAACAGGAAAGGAGAAACAAAACTAATCTCGACGATATGATGTAGGGTTTGTTATCAGTGATGATTGAGACAACAGAGGCTTTGAGGCGATGGGAGTAGAGAACGAAGGGAATAAGAAGTAAGAGAAGAGAAGAATTAATGCGTAAATCGAAAAATAAATAATAAAAAGAGAAAAGAAGATCACAGTCATCAAATTTATAAATGATATATCTTTTTATCGAGTTTTCCTTTTGTATGGTGCGCAACAAGTTTACTTGTGCACCGTAGACTACGTCTCAATAAATAAGATGTAAGACTTATAAATGTTTTATAATTTTTAATAAATTTTAACAAGTAAATAATAGAGAAAAAATATATACAATAATAGTGTACAATAATTTTTTACTATTATTTAATCATAAATCATTAACTCATCATAATAAATTTGTTGACTTTAAAAATAATTTAAAGTAATTTAAATGATGATTTATGATGGAATGAAAATAAAAAGTTGTTTGTTTTATACTTTTAATGAATAATCATTAAATTCTACAAAATATGTTTAAAAATATATGGAAGAATTTGTTTCTAATATTTCTCTTGTTCCAGTTGACATGTAGATCAGTAGATGACACGTACCAGAGAGATAATAAAATGGAAAGTTACAGCTCGGCTTGAACCATAGTTACCGTAAATCGATTATAGGATTCAATTGTTGTACTCATTAAGTTTACATTACCTACAACACCATGGGAATAAAACAATATTTTCCTTACATCGTCGATACTATTATTGAATTTGTCAAGTGTCAACACTTGTCCATGCTTCATTTGGTGGTAAAAGCAATTTCCGTCTTTCTCTCCCACTCAGTTGTGTGTGTCTATTTTCTTACTTTCGGCTGTTTAACGTGGGTTGTCTATGCTACTTTGCTATTAAGTTACCCATTTTATTTTACTGTTTGAAATATGATTGCTCTTTGAAACCTGCTGGCTTTCTTTTCTTTTCCTCGTGCTTCTGCATTGGTCCACAAATCTAGTTTTTTCTTATACTCTTGTTACACTCATGTAAAATGTCAAATGATTTGACAAAAATAGAGGAAAAATTGTGTAATGATATTCTTTTTCGATCAACGGAGTATGAAATAAATCAAGTGATAATCAAGATTAATAAAAATATATACATTTAACACTTCCTAGTAACTTATAGGATAGTGGAAGCAAAACTTGCTTGTGGATTAAAAAAAGAGCTGCTTTTAAATGTTGCAAATAAGGGTGCTCAAATATAATATTAAAAAAAATAAACATTTCCACATTTTTTATCCAAAAATAACATATATATAAACATTCTAGTATACTACTATCAATTAGCAAACATCTCTTTTCTCTCCGTTTTTCCATCTCTAGCTATCAGTTAGTAGCACCTAAATGTCCATGATTTTTGTATTCTCTTGTGTTAAGAGTATATTAGTTAATTGAAAATTGATTAGTAAATTAGATTGTTAAGAATACTTGTTAGTTTAATTACCTTTTTATTCCCTCTCATTTTGTATGTTATATCAATCATTAATATAATGAGTTATTTTTATAGTACTTCTCTTCTAGTTTTTGACATCTACGACCTTTAGCCAATGTAACTTCCATCTCTTATCAAGTTTGATAACCACTCCCAATATAATCATTTTTATGGACGACTTTTCTTTAAGTTGCCTTTGTTTTAGTAGTAATAATCAGAACGTGGACCATAATGGGTTCCATTGGCTTTATTATGTCAACAATCCAAGCAGTTAAGAATCTTGTTTAAAAGTAGTTAAGAAATATTTAACAAATCATTTTAGATATTCTAAATTATTTTAAAATAACTATTAAATATTTTTTTTAATAACAGATATTTTTTTTCAGCATTTGCCTGGTTAATTAATGAAGGAAATATCTGGCGCTATCATACAGGAGATGAAAACAACTTGAGTGGACGTGCCAATATTTGCTGAATCCCTTGATCCTTCTAATTCTTAAAGTCAAACATGATGTGATTTAACACTAACATCTGTCTGCTAAGAATTAACGATCAACGCAATGATCAATTGCTTTTCCACTGTTCTTTCCCTTTCTTTTTCTCATCACTTTGATTGGATCATAGGTAAAAAATTACTTTCCCACTTTTCTATTTTTGAAGCAGCAAAAGGCCATACATACACTTGATTTCTTTACTTAACATTTTACTCATACTTTGCTTTGCTTCATTTCCTTTCAATTTAACTTTGCCTTAATTGGTGGCACAAAACTAATATTTCATGATTTTATCTTCCAAATGGATATATATATATATATATATATATATATATATATATATATTTTATAGGTATATAATATTGAAAAATAAACCAAATAATTGCCCCCACACTGAAATGAATAGTAGGGGAAAAAGAAGATACTTTGCAATAAATAAATTACTGTAGGCAGTGAGAAGGCAAGAAGAATCTCTGCCTCTTACTTCTAGTGGGACAACTAGAAGCCATGGATGATGAAGCAATTTTGGTGACAGCAGATTTGAGGGACTGTTTGAGAGTGGCAAGGCAAACACTGTCTTCACTATCCTTAGAACAAAGCACCAATATGCTTTTGATTCTGCCACCAACACTGGCTATGTCAGCTTTAACTGCTGTGAGTCTCAAGCCTTTGAGGACTTGGATGAGTTCAGGGAACAGTTCTGGTCGATCATCGCAGCAAACAGAAGCTTTGATCACAATATTGTCCTTCAGTTTGTTCACTTTAGTGCATCTTTCATCTTGAACATGGTCATAGTCAATTGATACTTCATCAATTTCTGCTGGAACTGTGAAGGCTCTGCTAACATCCATGGCTTTTCGCTTTAGATCTTTCACTTGGTCTATCACACTCCCTAGTAAAGCTGCTTTGTCCATCTGCAAGTACACATGTTAATATTAGCATGATTTTCATGATTTCTTACTTTTCAACCAGTTTCCAAACATGCTATAGTTTTCCCACTATAAATAAGCTTGTGCTATATTCTCTCTTTGAGATGAGGAAGTGGAAGAAATCCGTTGCTAAGCATACCATGTCACATCACTTTCATATTCCGTTCATTACATAGTGTGATGATACCAGGAACAAAATCCAAGTTATTCATTCCCTTATTGTTTATACTTGATAGTTGTACAATACTACTTTTATTTTTTATTGGCAAATGTTATTTTGTTAGTTTTATTAGAAATCTCAGTTGGAATAATTCAAACCCCTGACCTTTCTTCCCTCGGTTCTCCTTTCACCCTTCCCCAACCATTGAGCCAACCTTATAACTCCCTTGATAATACTACTAGGTATGTATGTCACTCATGAAAACTGAAAAAGAGACTCATGCAATAAAAATTGGTTTACCTTATCAGACTTGGGAATAAGTTTTCTGAGAGTTGCAAGTTGTGCATTGATCCTGTCTCTGCGCCTTTTCTCTGCTTGGCTGTGACTCTTGGAAGCACTTATTGCTCTTTCTTCTGCAGCCCCTTCAATGGGAAGTGGCCATGAATGAAACTCACCAAACTGAAGAGAGGCAGAGTCAGTGACATGATGAGGGAGTATTTGTGTAGGCACTGCAAAGGAAGAAGAAGAATGATCACTGCATTGAGCCCAGCTGCTATTGCCCATGTGCCAGCCAGAATCATAGTAATTTTCCATAGTCACAATGGAAACCATTCTAAAGTTTCTTCCATCATTTCTGAGCCTTTTATCTCCCATCCCTAGTTACTGTTTGTTGCCCTAATAATGGTCGATCTTCTTCTTATCTTGATGGTGACTGGTGTGATAACCAATACCCTTTCATGGGTCAAAATGAAAATCGATTTTGGTTGTACCTGTCAGTCACTTCACCAAGAAATTTTTTTCCGTCCACTAAATCTAACGAACTTGGACTTTATAAGGAGGAAATATATGAAGAGTAAAAGAATAAGATTGAGGTGACCTGACTTAATAAGCTAATAGCCTAATATTATTTAGTATGCGTGCTGAGTAAGAATTTGAATGAGAAATAAAATGGTATGTATGAGAAGTATCTGGCAAATAGGCTTGGGAAACACTGTTGTTACTTCAGCATGTAGTTGATGTAGTGGATGATGATCAGTTACTCATTGTCTTATTTTTATTGGACCACAAAGTGTTTTATGTGATCTTGTGATAATTATATCTATTTTGGTCTCTCTTGATGCATAGCATAATAGATACTACCTAATAAGAACTCATATCGTTTTACTTATCTTGAACTTTTGTGTCATAGATTAATTCTTTTTCATATAAAATAGCAGTGGATATGTACTTAGACAATAGAAGCATTCGTATTTTCATAACATTTACATAGATGTTACCTGAAATAAAGTCAGTCACCATTGTACTAAAGAAAGAATCATACATCAACCTTCATCAGTTGTTTAAATATTTTTTTGATTGGTTAATCGTTTGGTATAGTAAAAAAGTAGTCGCTGAAGCTTACACGAAACTGCTAGCTAGGTTTGTGGAGGTGGATCCCATTCATCCATGATACTTCAAGATCTTCCACATTGAATTATCGATTTGGTGAAATTAAGCTTTCATGCTTTCACCCATGTCCCTGTACAATTATTCCAACCAAAGTTTTAGTCCACGTCATGATAGCCAGGACGAAAAAGGTTACTGAAAGAAAATAAACACACACATAGGATCACAAAGTAAGAAAAAAAAAGCTCAAGATTTGCTCAATCACCAATTGGACAAACCCATGATGTAACCCCATTAGCAAACGAATTGCCCGTTAAGTTGAAGACACTCGGTGGACCCATTTTACCATTTTCAGCGTAAGCTATGGAAGTAACTGGACTACTCCAGCTGTGTATCCATCCTAAGACAAAATTTGGTTTCCTTCATGTATCTTGATTGAAAGTTGCGAGTTCAAAGCATAGGACTCAGTAAAAGAAGGCTAATTTTATACATTTTTGAAAATGTTAATGGAATGAAGTATTCAATAATTTTGTTGAGAATTAATCTTTATCAAAAGATTTACTGATCGATAATCTTTTGCATGATCTCTCATTCTAATAACGTTTTTCATTGCTACAAAACTTGAATATTTGAATTAATTTCACTCAAAATGTTAGAATAGACTTCGATACCACTCTGATTGGAAATGTTGCTTAGTGTGCCTGCAGCAGAAGCTAGCAAACAAAGAAGGCTCAATTACAATGAGGGCCGGGTCACTACTCCGTAGGGCCCAATACACACTCACAATTGCAACTCATAATAAAGAGCATCTTTAAGAGTGACACGACTTCTGATCAACCACTCACTTTGTTAGCCTCCATCTATTTCCTCTCAACACAATTTGTGTGTGTGGTTTCGTAAGGTTCCGTATTTTCTTCTTTCACTTCTTTTTCATCATTTTCCCCCCTTCTCTATCTGTCTCATCAAAGGCTTTTTGGGTCCCATAATCTCAGAACATATCTACTGTATATCTTACATTAATCACACTCACTCACACACACACACACACCCCGTCGGCAAGTGAAGTGTCACGATAAAAATATGGCAAAGCAAAATGATCAAAGTGAACATAGACAACACGTCTCTTGAAATTGTAATATGTCAAGAAATGAAACATGTAGTATTTAAGTAGCTTATGTTGGAAGCCAATGTGCCTGCCCTCTTGTCTCTTTGGCTATAGAGAAGATTGAAAACTTCAAATTAATGAGAAGAAGATAATGTAGGATCGGATCCAATGTTTCCCTCCATGTTTGTTGCTTATCCACTAAGGAATAAGGATAATGAAGAAACTTCAAATAAATGAAGCGTAGTAACCCTAACCTATTAGGATCGACCTAGTAATGAAGGATTGAGATAAAATGTATGAGATTATAGGTTCAAACTTTTGTAAAAAAAAAAAATGAAGCATAATAGTTAGTAGACGGCAAGAATTAATTAAGGGACAGCATTGAATGAAATGTAGAAAGGAAAAAGATTGTAGAACCAATCGTTTGTTCGTTAACATGAATCGAGGCCACTTTGTTTTGTGCCTCACAAAATATCATTGCTATAATATTGGATGAAATGCAACTGACAAAAGTGAAAATACTTACATGATTGAAATGAATGAGAATTATTATTAATATTCTTTATAAAAAAATGTAAATCACTTCAACAGAATTGTTTTTGGAAACCACTTAAATAATTGAAAGTGGAAGAACAGCCACAATTTGTATTTTACTCGACCAAAATTCCCATTGTTATAAATTTGGGAAGAATTAGAAACGAAAAGAATATATATCCAAAAGTTTTAACAAAGTTCGTTCGTAGTATTATTTATATTAAAATTACTTCAGATTCTTTATGTTTTTAAAGTTATTAAATAGTAGTATATGTTAACAAATATAATTAATATTCTATATTAAAAATAATTTTTAATTTTCTCTCATGTCTTTTATATCTCTTATTAATTAAATTTTAAATTTAATTTTTATACATTGTCAGTTTATTTTTTTTATTATCCTGAATATTATTATTAAAGTAATTATTACAAAAATTAAAAATCCTACTATATGGTGATTGTACCCTCCAAATTGGATCGTGAAACAATCCTCACGAATTATTGGATCCGGTCAACGTTGACTCTGATTTGTATGCAATCATGCTCCAAGATATTCGGGATCGTGGTGCAACATCCCAATACACTTAACTGATCTCAACCCATGGATATCGGGGGGGTTAGGGGCACGATTAGGCTAATATAAGAGTCTTTCACCTTAGACTTTTAGGATAATAAGTTAAACAATATACTTTACTTGAATTTTCTGAATTAGATCGTCTATAGTTCTACACTAACGAGGAAAAACAATAATATATATATATATATATATATGATTGAATTATAATATAAATTTTTATTATCGTGAATATATTTTAATTAAATTCATAAATTTTAACATTTATAATAATAATAATGATTATTGTTTATCATTTCATCAGAATAATCATGTAAAACATTTAACAATTAAATAAGATAATAATAGAATTCAGTATACTATAAATTAATTTCTTTTCTTAAAATTAAAAGAAAGACCGGAAAATTTCTTCTAAAGAGACAAATAATAAAAAAAAATGAAAGCAACATCTAATAAAAAGTATTATATATTCTTTCCAACACATTTTTGTAATTAGCAAAAACTTATAAAAATTCACAAAATAATTTAAGTCTCACTACTTTGTCCTACTTATAATTTTATAAGTTTTAGTGAATAATAAAAGAATATGTTAGAAAAGTATTATTCTCTATCAAATAAACATTTTCATCGTACCCACCATAGTTACACATCACAATTCACAAACAACCCAATTCAGGAAACAGTAGTTCTTTGGCGCACGAATCATCAGTCATCACTTAAAACTTGACCCATTGAGGTTACAATGTAGTGGCACACCGACATCTTATAGTGATAAAAGCAAAATTTGTGTGCTCTAATCTAACTTCGTACAATTTACAGAACAATAACAGCATTAATATATGATTATTTAAATGAATTATTTATTTTAAATTGTGAGTTCTATAATATTATATAGATTTAATAATTTTACTTAAAAATTTATTTTAATTCTAAAGTTGTTTGAGTAAGTAGTTAATTTGAGCAATATTAAATTTTTGATTGAAAAACTATTCTTTTTTATAATAATCAATTAAATAATAATTACTTATATAAATAATTCACTTAAACAACACACTTTTTATCAGTTTCAATGAAAAATTTATTAAATAATATTGCTTACCTTTAAATAATTCATTTAAACATTCGTGTTGGTGTTACTCCCTTAATGGATGTTATAAAAGTAAATAACTTTTATTTTGCAAAAAAAAAAAAAAAAAAAAATAAACTCTTAAACAATTATATAATTAATTATACACGTATGTATTTAATCATAATTTCAACCATTCAATTTTTATTTAATAATTATAATTAATCACATTATTTTACTTAACAAAGTGAATCACCCACTTTAAAGAACACTTAAAAGAAAACATGCCTATAATTTATAAATAAAAGGAAAAATCTAAAGTACTTTCTGTCGGTGAAGTGGTACCATACGATTATGCAATCACCATAATAAAGTTGAATAAACCATTATGTGTGATGAATTTTAGTGTGTGTACATGAGTACTTGTACGTGCGCAAATAATGAATGTGTTTATAAGTACCTAACAGGTATGAGCATTGATATGAATAGTTCTTTTACTTCTTTAAAATTGAATACGAAGTCAGATACTGTATGTTCTTATTATCATCCTTATATACAAGGTGAGGAGAGTATGCTTTCCAACTACACCTCCAAATGTGCAAAGGGCCACTTTTGTCCCCCAAAAACAATTTTCTGAACTCAAGGTTCCCCCAAAATCTCGAATAATGGAAAAATGATCCTCATCTTGTGCATATAGACTTAAAAAAGGCATCTGAATGTTATTCACAAACTAAATTAAGCAAAAATAAATAATTAAATATTCAAAGAAATATAAAAAAGGAGAGTTAGCGTCAGGGACACGAATTGAATGTAAAAAACTAACTATTTTTATTTTATGTGATGATTTTATTTAGTTCTAATAGAATTGTCTTTGTCAAGTTTTGGGTACTCTTCCTATGTGGAGAAAAATCTAAATATTGAAGTTCATTTTGTCTCAAATGTATAGGTACAGAGGGGTTAG
Source organism: Glycine tomentella (assembly GCA_007407185.1). Classification (NCBI taxonomy): domain Eukaryota; kingdom Viridiplantae; phylum Streptophyta; class Magnoliopsida; order Fabales; family Fabaceae; genus Glycine; species Glycine tomentella. Next base: position 205,251 of record PYAF01000818.1, read on the forward strand.
AGTAGAGTATATAAAAAACTTTTTTCGAGTGAGAATAGCGAGAAAACAATGAAAAAAGAAAAGGAAAAAAGCCAACTCGCATACTCACCCGTCTGTCATTGTAAATTCGTGACCAAAGATTTGTGCACTGTTGTATTGTGCTTAAATTTCTTAGCAAGTTCAGCACACGCAATTCGTTTGTTTTTAACGATTGGATAAAATATTAGAGGTATAGTGTGCAAAATTACTTGTTCACAGCAGCAAACCCTATTTCGGATATTTTTCATCTTCTTGTCTCTCATTTATCAGCATTGATGCTTGGTTATTTTGGATTATAGTAAACACATCTCAGTGCACTTATTTGAAACCCTTATTTAATCATAGTGGAACAATTTATTTCTTTAGTTTAAATGACCTGTAATTTTTATCATTGCATTATGAGATTTTTCATAATGTCTTGTTCAGTATTATCAAAATCAGTCTAATCATCAATTCAATTCAAAAATTAATTATAAGTTCAACTGGTTGATCACTTATTAATCCGATATATATATATATATATATATAAATTAAAAAATATATAATATAATTAATTTATATTTTTATACTCCAAAATTAAATTTATTGTTATTATCAAACTATAATTAAATAATGTGATCAAACTATAATGTGATAATTTATTACTATAAATTATTTTGTGGATATTATAATTAAATAACTAAAGAAACTCTTATTTTTCAAGACTAAATACAAAAGTTACTGGATGACCATAAATAAGTTTGATGAAAATGTATAAAATACATAAATATTACACCATATCATGATCAATATGATAATAATTAATTATTACATATTGTTATCAAGATAAATTTTTTAATAGGAACATATTATGTCATCAATAATTAGCTATTAACAATTTAATATGTTATACAAACTAAAAAAACACTTTTCGACCGAGTCAAACTGAGCCAATTCAATTAGGATCATTGAATTTCATCAAACTCGATCGGGTCAAATCAAATTACTTATATTTTTGGTCCTACACTTTAATCGGACTATACTGAACACTAGATCCAACTAGTCAGACAAGTCCAATTTCAATAACTATGATATTGTGTATTAAAATCTGATCTAGAATATTTTAGTTATGGGGCAAAACTTTAACTAAATTTAAATTATAGAGATAATTAATTATACATACATGTTATGTTATGTTATATTAAGAAAAAAAAATTAGGGGGACAATTGCCCCCTTCATTCACATACGAGTGTCCCTCGTTAGAATATCACATTTCATCCTATACTAGTCTTTGCTTTCTTTCTAAAAGATGTCAAGTTGTCATCTTTACACTTAACAAAAATTTCAAAATTTATCATTCTTTTTTACTTTCTAAACCTTTTAAATAATTTGTCTAAAATATATTCCAAACTACTAATTATTTGAATAAAAAATTAATAATTTTATGTAAAGTGAAAATAATGGAAAAATTAATTGTAGAAATCACCAAATTGAATAATTAAATTCGAAAAAATAATTATCAAGAAACTAAATCAATCATTTCTCATAAGGGACAAACTAAAAACACACATAAGTCTAAAAACTATATTTTATTCTTGATAAGATAATTATCTTTTATGAGTATTCTACACACAAAAATGATAATACTGTGTTGATTATGGCCATATGACAATAATCATTTCATTCACAATAACTATTTTGTGCAAAACCGCCTTATATATATTGCATAACTTAATGATTGAAACAATATTCTTTCAAGGAAACCAAAAAGAAAAAACACTGACCACTAAGGAACTACACGAGACTCCACATTAATTCTTTTATCTTTCTACGCAATACTATACTATGAGAATTGAGAAGAAAAATCATATTCAATCAAAAACACTTTAAAAAAAAAAAAAGGACAGGTACAATGTTGACTGTTGAGCATTTATGTATTGTATTCTACATCCACCCTGAACTAAATCTCTCTTCTAGCTTATAAAATAATAATGATAACAATAATTAACTTGACAAAAAAACAAGGATCTCAGCACCTAAAATGTGAAAAACTGATCATCAACATCATCAGTTCAAGCAGCCGAAGCTTGTCTACAAATATAAATAAACTATCTATTTTTATGGTAAATTCTTAACACCACATCTCAGTACTCATTGAAATGGATTGCACCAACTTTCCACACAATGTAAGTTGTTGCAAACATCACTGTGCTGATAAAAACAAATGAGAAGATAATGAAAAAGAGATCAGAACCTCCAGGAAATTGGAAAGTGAAGCCTGTTGACAACCCTCGTTTGCTATCATCAAACAAATTAGTAGGGGCCTCTGGAAGTCCAGATTTTTTCATCCCTGACCCTTTGTCACTTTGTTTTGAAGCCTCCAACACCCTGCTGCTCATGTCTTGTTTAGATGCTTTTGATTCCACGTATCGATTGAGGGATCGAGCTGCCTTTAACCTCTCTCTTGCAGTCAGGGTAGGTCGTTTGGTTGCAGATTGTGACTTAGGAGATGCTTCTGACCCTTGCTCTTGGTTAATTGAACCATTGGAAGCCTCTAATGTTGGAGATCCTGACTCAGCATTTACTTCAGTTTGCAATTGGAAATTTTCATCTGGGGGATTCATGGATGCTAACTGATCATTGGTTGCTGAACTCTCAACATTGTCAAAATCCTTACTGCTACTATTGTCTGCGGCAAGCTGATCACTATCTGCCACTGAAAAACAATGACCAAATCTTCTTTCCTTGACAAGCTTTCTCGATCTAGACACTATCAACAAAGGTGTAAACTGAGTTGCCTTTGGTAAAGAAGCTCCAATAGAATATCTTGATGCATCCTGATACTTTGTTTCCAACTTCTAATGGATAATGTAAGTCGTGTGTAAGTGATCAGAAAAATGACAGTCAATGATAATGATAACATAATTGAATCATACTATTTTTTTTAGTATACAATGGTCGCACTAAGGTTTAAACCTATGACCTCATGCATATTACCTCAACTCCCACCACTAGGTCGACCCTAGTGGTTCCACTTTTAAAAATGTTTCTTCATTACAAGGATAAACACAATAATCGTTAGTACTTCATTACATGTATGTAAAGTCTGGCCTTTTTCTTCTCAAGAATAATCTCAAGGTGATAGCTCTGGTGCCCCTTTGTTCCAAAGAGCTTTTGCCCTTTTTACTTAGCCAATGAAATTATAATTAGTGTGCTTGGTTGCCATATCAGATCCAGTCCATTAAGTGACCTTAATAGTTTTTAAGTTGTACTTCAATCCCAAGGAAAAATTGCATAGTTTTTTTTAAAAAAAAAAAGTTACATGTTATTGATCCATATTTATGTTTTATTGGCTATAGATTTTGTGATGCGACTCGTAGAAATATCATACCAGAGAGTCAAACTCTAGTTGAAGTGCTGGAAATATGAATGTTACATCATTAGCATTATATTTGAGTAAATGAGGACACACAGGTCATAACTTCATTGGTTAAGTGAAAAGGGGCACCAAAACCCTATGAGACAAAGGGGTACCGAAGCAATCACCTAATATCTCAAAGTAGACATGTAAAGGATTTTTGATCAATAGCTAAAGTGCTAAACCATCAATTTTTATTATCAAACAGCTCTCTGAACCAAAATATAGCTTAAGAAGTAAGAACGAATTATAACATAACTGCAGAGCTACAATTGATAAATCTGCCTTCACTCTGACAAAACAGCTACCAGCCAAAGCTCTACCAGCAAAAACAATTGACAATATAGTGGCATAAAGCAAGAAGTTCACCAAACGAATATTTTTTATTCTACAGAAAAAAATTAGTATTACTAATACTATTATTATTGTTATTTGACTCCATTAAAGACCCGAGTCAAATAATTCCTACCATCTAAAATTCAGTATGCATTCCCTTGAATCTCTTACAATCCAATACTTCAATTTCATATTTTTTCTGAACCTCTAACTCTAACAGCCATCTTCACCAATCAATCTCCATTCCTTACACACCACTTCTTACCATAGCTTAAATCCATAAATCTCAAGGCTGCTTAACTGAGTGCTGGCAACTACAATTCTTTGAATTGCACATACTATATTTGAAGTTAAAAATTTCGCCAATTAATATTTTTTCTTGGTTTATCACGTCACTATGTAATCCCACCAGCACCAAGAATTGTTTAACTCTGAAGTTCAAAAGAATAAAATTTCATTAATCTCTGAGTCCTCCCACTTAAGTTTAACGCAAATGTTGAAACTGTTGTCACAAATAAAATTCAAAGATGCCCAGAAGGGGTATACAAACAATCCTCGGATAATTCGAAACGAAAAGCAAACATATGATTTGAGAAAACCATGAACGATCTAATGAAACTAGAAAAGCTCATAAGTAAAGTGAATGGTGAAATGAAGTATGATAACAAGAAGCACGTACCGTTGAGCTGAAGCTCACGATGGGGTTTAAAGATATGGTCATCTTCTTAGAGTCTTTCAAAGCCCAACCATAGATAGCCACAAAGAGTGGTCTTCCTCTTACCATTAGATTGTTTATTCGGAACTGAAATTGCTGTTGACACACGCCACATAGCGCGTGACTACACGTTTTTTTTTAATTTGAAAAAAGAAAAATTACAAACTACACTCGTTTAATCTAAAAATAAAATTTCACTCGATTTCTTTATTTTTCTTATTCTACACAATCATCTTTTAATTTAAATACACAAACTTTTCTGAGTTAACTGAGTTTTTTTTTTTAAATATATAGGATAAAAATGAAAAATTTATTATTCTATTTGGATTCAAATAAGAGTTTAATGTTTATGTATATATAAAATAGTTTTACATTGTCATTCAATCACAAATTATCATTTAAATTTTTTAAGATAATTATTTAAAAGTCAATAAAATTATCATATATGATGATTATCATATATGATGGACTGTAATTGAATAATTATGTAAAAATTTCACATGATTTCAAAACAGATTATTCATTTATTAGATAGAGAAGATCATTAAGATTTTATGATTCAGTGCGAAACTTATTTTAATTAAATAAGAGATCTCAATATTACGCCTTGAAGAGAACTCGAACCTCCACGTTCTTTAGCATGAATTCAGTCTCACGTGTCTTCTATTTCACCACCAAGACATATTGAAAATCAATTGCATTCCATGAATATGATATCTATCTAGTGTGATGTATGAAATATATGGCAAAGGTAGAGTGTTAGAGTATTTATATTGATTGGTCATGTCATATAAGTGTGAATCGGACATCCAATTGATTTGATTTAAATTATCCAGAGGACCGGTGGTGAATAACCATTTTTCTCAAATAATCTATTAATCTTTATACTTTGTTAATCTTTAAATTCATCTTTATAATGGGTAAAAAAAATCATTCTTTATAATTTAAAAGTTATATATTCGATAGTTCACAATGTTTTTATGATTTTTTAAAGAGTCACATATATAGTTTAACAAAAGTTAATGATCATTACTCATTAGTGAGTAAATACATTTAAAATTGAAAATTGCTAGTGAGTGTCTAAGACTATTCATTGTGGAAAATAAATAATATATTTAATAAAAAGGAAAATAATCATTATATTAAAAGGTCAAACTAAAACACCATACAATAGATGCATAGTTATAAACTTATTTTTGTTTTTTTTACAGGAGTGAATTTATACTATAGTGAGAGTGCAAGTGCATTTCCTCATTTTAAAATAATCGTAGGTTAAAAAAATGACAAGATTACAAATAAATCTTATATTCGTATTTTATTCTATATATATATATATATATATATCTTATAGGTATATAAATATTGAAAAATAAACCAAATAATTGCCCCCACCGTTTACAGTTATTACAGTTTGTCAAGTCTTATACTCCACCATTTCTTTATGCCACTCTGTTTGGTAGAGAAAAAATTAGAAATAATAGTAGATGGAAATAATGTAAGATGTTTGGAAGAGGAGAAAAAGATAAAACAAAAAATAGTTTTAAAAATGATGAAACCACTCATTTATTTCTCATCTCTCCCCATTTATTTTTCACTTTTCTTCTACCAAATACTTACAACTTTTATTTTATTTTTTCACTTATTTTTACTCATTATTTTATTTCTATCTACTCTATGTTTTTTCTCTCCGGTAAAGAGGGCCATAGAGTGTAATCTATCCTTGATGTTATTGTTCAAGAGTGCATGGCTTTCCTACGTCATTTAGTTGAGACTGTACTATAGACTTTAGGTGATTTTGGGAAACAAAATTTAACCTTTACCGAAAAGGGAACGTACGCTAATAATGTTTGAATTGATTATATAATATAATAGCAATTGTCATGTGTGACATAACGGACAGAAAAAATTAGTTAGTTTAACCCAAATAGTTGATAAATTAATAATCGAACCTTTAAATGTTAAGTCCAAAGCTGCTAAAATTAATACTATTAGTTATGATTTCCTTACGCCATTCCCGTATACCGTAAACTAAGTGCTACATTAAATGAAGACTTCCAATCAAATATTAAGGCAAAAAAATGTCAGGCGTAAGAGATCAAGCAGTAATAGTACCATGAACCAAGATCAAGCCTGAAAATCATGTGGCAATAACTACGTATTTAAAAGATGCACATAACAAACAAAACAACAAGCCAACAAGTTTAAATCAGGTAGTTTCCATCACAAAGAAAAGTGGAATAAATCTAGGCCATGACAAACATGGGCTAGGAGTCAAAGTGGGTCTATTTCGTATTATACTTTGGACCATCATTTTAATACAAGAAAAATGGTTACATACAGAAAATCCTCGGCTAGCTCGTGCAAGCAGCCCAAAAAAATGCCTCAACTATAAAAAAAAGAATATTACAAAAATATGACACAAAATCCCACCAGAAACTTGAAATTATTTTGACCTGAACCTCCTCCTCCACCTCCTCCATTAGAAGCAAGGAAAGAATACTTCATCAAAACCCCAGAAGAAAATGTTTGAAAACTCCCAAGTTGCTCGCTGCTCTCGGTATACACTTTGTTCATTGCCGAACTTATACGTCAGTAGCTGCCCATGGGTGGCATACCAAAAGGAGGCATTGGAGGCATCCCCAATCCACCCATTGGAGGGGGAGGGGCAAAGCCTCCTCCCATTCCAGGCATTGGTGGTGCGGGCAAAGCAAGAGGCAACAACTGAGCATACATATTCTGCAACAGGAAAACATATTCAATCAGTATTCAGTATTATAAAGTTCAATCCGTTAGTGTGTTTGATAAGAAGAAAGAAGTTATCAACTAGGTTATTAGAGCAGGTAATAAAATGGCCAAAACTAATTACCTGTTGAGCAATTACTTCCTTCTCTTCTTGTTCTTTAACCTTCATTTGGTTCTGCGCTTCAATTTTATCCTTCACCAGTTCATCAACTTTGCCAGTGTACTCACGGATAAACTACAACAGCGAAAGAAGACAATTAATTAAAGAAAGCACTAGATAACATGTTGAAAAAGACATAATACATGTCGATGTATGTTTAAGTAATAAAAGTAAGCAGAACAGAAGGAATACAAACCTGCAGGAGATATGGGAAGGCAAAGTCAATCATATTGTTCATCCAGGCCAATTCAAGAGCAATGTCTGCCCGGATCAAATCGTAGCAAACAAATAGACACGAGGCAAAGCATTCTTTCTTTCCCTGCATAAGCATGTGGAAAGAAATATTAGAATATATTTACCCTACTCAATTGTATGCACATTAACAAATAAGAAAATTAAAATACATGGGACTGTAAGATAAGAAAATTAAAATACAACCCCCTTCAGTAAGTGAGTGTTGGCAATAAAACTTAACATGAAACTGGCAGAATACATAGTCAATATAAGCTTGAAAAATAAAACAGTAAAAATGCTAGTTGCCAATAATGTCTAACTTAGAACTGCTTATGCCATGATGAGTACTACAAGTGTCAATATTCAATACACAAACCATGACAGCTTAGCATCTTAGTCTTAAAATAAAAAAATGTTAAATGAGAATGAGTCAACCCAAATCATATATGCTGGCCTGCTGGGCAATGTTGCTAAAAAATGAATTATATGGCATTGAAATTGAATTTGGCACCTGATCAATGAAATAAACAAGCAACTCCTCAGCAAGTTCACGGTCACCAGATTGCGAGGCTGTCTCCATGGCATCTTTGTAAAGGTTATCCTTCTTTGACAAGGCAATGGACTGCTTCCATCTACCTGCCTTCTTGTAAATATAAGCAGCAACACGTCTCATCTCAAGAAGCTCATGCTTTTCAATCTGCATTCCAGATAATAATAATAATCTATCGATTTCCTATAATTAACTGAAAAATAGTCAACATGAAGAATGAATGCAGCTAACCTTCTGTGCAAGGCCTATTTGGTCGAAGTTATCGTGCAAATCAATTGACTCACGCAATCTATCATAGTCTTCCTCCTCAACATATATTTCATTCAGGGCTTCATTAACAGCAGACACGTTGTTACTCTGAACTGCAACCATGTATGGCTTGACAAGACGGAGATGACCAGCCTACAATGCATCACAGGGAAAATATTCAGAGAATGAAATGGAAAACAGGTTATAAAGTAAAAATTAAGATGAAATTGTTGACAGTATTAATGCTACCTTTCGCATGATGTCAACAACACGTGCATGATCAACACGGAGTGCAAGGACATTCAAAACATCATTGATAAGATCCGGATGCTCTTGTAAATAGAAGTGAACAGCCTTGTAATACAACTCTACATTAGCAACTTTGACAACAACATCTTTGAATTGCATGTGATCCCATGCTTCAGGTGAATGGTTCATGATGGTTGTTGCAGCATTATCGAACTCATCATATTGGATGTACAAATAGGTCAGCTCCTTCCAATGTTGTTGTTCATCACAAGCTCTTATGAGTTTTGGAATATTGAGTCGGGTCGCAAATAGTTTGATATGTTCCATAAGCTTCTCATGACGATATCTAGCATACAGAACTCCTAACTCTGTAAAGATACCCATATGTGCCCGTTCTAATCCTAAACCACTCTCCATGAGAGATATTAGCTCATTGAAGCAACCTCTATTTTGGTAATATTCACTGACCTCTTCCAAGTCATCCACCTACCAAATTCACAATGAAAATTGACATGATAAGCATTGGAAAATTGACATGATAAGCATTGGAAAGACTGTAAGGTAACAAACTGCAGATTTAAGTAATGCTCACAGCATTTTTTTTTCTCTTTATTCAGTTGTCATCTGATTTCCCCATTACATTTTGAAAGAATGTATTATTCAAACTTTCTAACTGGAAATCAGATGACAGCTGAATAAAGAAAAACAAATTCCAGTTCATTTCAAAATTTAGTTAAAGACTAGGCAAAAAACAACATATTACCTGAATAATAATGTTAAGCCCACATATCTGGGCCAAACGAAACTCATCTGCGTCAACACATGCAAAGCAAACTTCCTTCCATGTTTTTGCACTGTTAGCTTTCCTTGCTGCATCAACTGCACCTTGGAATTGTTTCAACTTCACAAGTGTAACTGCTAACTTGGCCCAGTTAGATATAAAGGCAAATATGATTTTAGCAGCCTCATATAGTTCTTCATCATACAGTCGGTCACCAACATTTTGAAGATTGGCTACATTTGGCATAAGAATGAACTCCTCAATGTCACTGAGCCTATCAATCTTTGCATACGCATAAATGAGCTCACTGTCCACCTTGGGTTCTTTAGTCTTCTGCCTTACCATCAGCAAGTATCTCACCAAGTCATGGTAAGCATTGCCATCTTCAGCAGCACGGATAACATCCAAAAACTGTGTGGCGTCGTCTGCTCGTATAAAGGACTCAATCGCATCACTTACTAGCCCTTCCCTTAGCTGAGCCTTGGCCACCTGACTCCAAACAGCATCTTCTTCAACTCGGAAAGCAAACTCCACAGCTCTATCAATGCTATGAATATTATCTAGCAAGACATTGACTGCTTGGACATTTAAGTTGAACTTCTTGAAAATTGCAAATGCTTCCTCATATAATTGAGCCTCAACAGCCATTTCTCCAACTGCTGGCCCATCAAAATTATCCAGTCTATTAATATAATCCATAACTCTGGACGGATCAGCCTTTATTGCCGTTAAAATAAGCAGATTCTGAAGATTAAAGTTCCCACTGAATGCAGAATTCTGAAGCACAATCTTCTCAAGAAGCTCAATCAATTCGTGAGGTAGATCAGCAGTCATGAAAGCCTTAACAGCTGCAGATACTTGTTCGGGGCTCTTGCTTTCAGGAAGAGCTGTAGATACAACCTGATCAATAAGTTGCCTTCTGTAGGTATTATCAGGGTTAAGAACTTTTTCCCAAAGATCACCATCCATCCTCTCAACAACATATCTGTAATCCCAATATAAGCATGTAAGCATTGAATCCAAGGATAATTACTTAGAGAAAAAAACATAAATATACACCACAAACCTTGCTTGCAGTTTGAACAAAGAATTTTTGTTTGTCACATTGATAAGTTCGTCGTCACATTGTCCCCGCCTATAAGCTACAACTGCCAAGGTGGGATCACGTTTCTCACAATATTTGCCCACAACCCTAGAATCATAGTATGGGTTGGTAGTGAGAAAATGTTCCGGATTGTTGTTGCTATCAATGATGATTTTACCCAGTGCATTGTGAACATGTACATCCTGGCTTCCCTCACTTACAAGATGTTCCAAAAACTGTGTGAGCAAACGAAGCCGATTCCTGCATGCCAAGAAAAGTAACATGGAATAATCAGAAATGTGAGCACAAAAAGAAATGTAGGATTAGAGAAAAGATACTACCTCTTCTCACACTCCTCCACAAGGGGCTCCACTGGCAGTAAGGAACGAACAGAGAGAATCAAGCCTTTAATAAAATCTTCTGGACATTCATCATCTAAAAGCTGCCCAACAACTAAAGGAGCATTCCCTGGGTTCACCTATAAAGCAAGGCACAAAGTTATGAGTGGGGGAGAGAAAGTAGATAGTATTCATGTAATAAGCAAGGTTACAGCATTATTAATGCAAACTATAATACCTTCTGAACATAACCTTCAATGTAACGAAGCATGTTGTTTGTGTATAGATAGTGTGTTAGATCCGGAACAAATCCAAATCGGTCACAAACATTAATCAGAGGTCGTGCATCTGGAAGCTTAGCTTCCATTAGAAAGTTCTTTGTTTTCTCAGGATCATAGAAACTTGATTCTCTAGTCACACGCTCAACCTCTTTGATTTGTCCAGTCTTTGCTGCTGCCTCAATGTACTTGAAGTGAATGTCAGGATCCTCACTGTCCCAAGTTCAGGGAAAAAAATATTAGCTGATAGCAGACAATATCCCCTTGACAAATAGCATCACTTGTCCACCAGCCAAAGCAGTTCTATAAACATGAAAGAATTACCTGGAGCTCAAATATGATCCCAGGAAAAAATACAGCCCTTCATATGACCTGAACTGCTCAAAAAGCTTTATGCAAGCATCAACACCCAATTGTTCACAATATTCTTTAGCAACCTAGACAGAAGTTAGTAAGCTTTCAGTTATCAATCAAATATTAATAATTCCATGTTATAGAAGACAATGATAGTGTCATACCTGCACAATAATCTGTAGGTTGCCTCTAAGATTGACCAGCAATAGGTCTTTCATACACTCTAATGCCCATTCTCTTGACAGAGTACCAAAAAATTCAACAAGTGACTGCAAGAATTGAACAATGACTAAGTATTTAAAAACTAGCACGATGTTACAATAGATAAATTATAAAAGCAATGGATCACACAAACCTGTGGCTCAATTGCATGTGTATTTACAATCACACGTTTTATATCTGGCAACTCTGTGTAATGCTGCACCAAAAATAATGTAATCAGTAAAAGAGAAGGCTTTGGGGTTAAACAAGAAAACCAGAAATAATAAAACACATTTGGTGAGTCATTACTTGCAAAGCTCGCACATAAAGACCAGCTTTTTCACAAAGTTGAGCAATACGAGGACGGTCATAATGGCTGAACATTCCATTAGCCAAAATTGCATCAGCAACATTTGGGAAAGTAACCAGATTTATCTCCAACACCTTTGTTTGAAGGTACCCATGTTCTGGTAGATTTGGTTTCAGAACATCTAGCAGAAAGGCTGTTGCCTCACGGATCAGATTTCTCTGAACAGGACAAAAAAAAGGAAATAAATGAACTGTCTAGCAATAATAATTACTGTAAAAATAAGGAGAGGAAAGGACTGGGAAGGTGCCTTTATGTAGAATCAACATGATGGCATGATGCCACATAAAGAAACATTTCATACATAAAAAATAATGATCATGAAGCAGGAATATTATATTACTAATCTCCATAATGGCTTAATCACAGTAGATAAACAACCTGAAGAAACAGATCAGTTATGGTGTTGTAATCAACTGGGCAACCTCCCTCCATTTGCGACATCATTAATGCAAAATTAACAGCACCCTAGAAACCAAAATGAAAAAGAAAGTTGTTGAATTAGTTTGTACAACTATTAATTTCAGCAAATTAAGATGAAAAAAAATAGTTATATACTTTCCATGTCAGAAAATATATAATTTGATAATCAGTTATCCAACAGTGTGGCAGACAACGGGAGAAATACAATGAAATAGTTAATATGAACTACAGAGGATTCTCTCATACCTGAGGATCTGTCCGGAGAATTGTTTGCAAAAGGAAGAGATAGTCAGGCGTGTACCCAACCTGTACCAAAAAAGTAATGAAAATGATCAGGCACAATTCGTTCCAGTAAAATGCAAAGGCAATATATGCAATGTTAATAATACAGGCCAATTAAAACCTCTATAGGTCATAACAATATTAAAGAATTTAACAAGAGAAGCACAAAACAATCTGATGAACAAAAATCAGCATTATTTGATACATAAACAAGCCTCTACCTGCTTAGAGTATATCAGAATCTTGTCAAACTCCCTTCTCTCAGCAAAAGCAGCAACAACTTTTGGAGTAGCTCTGGCTTTGATGTATATTTTTAAAGCAAGATCATTGTCCACAGTCTACAATGGAACATATTAATCAATATTAACACAAATATACCATTTAATAATAAGCAAATTCAACAAGCAGTAGTATACTATTAGGTAAACAATTAGAAAGAAACAAACACAAAAAATAAACAGATCAGTTTAAAGTTTTTCAAAATTTCAAACGCAACCCAACCTTTACAAGATCTCCTAGCTCCTCACTGCATTCAAGCTTGTCCTCTGCCAACCAATTCTCCAAAAGATTTTTCTTGTTCTGGTTCACAACCAGCCGTGACAATTCCAATGACTCAAAGGCATTCAGCTTTCCTCTTGTTAGAAGTGTTCCAAAATACTGCAATAGTGGAGGAGTTTGCCCAGCTTGCACAGGAACACTCTGCCACATAAAACAGATTGACACACTTTAACCATGACAACCTAATTGACCAAGAAAAAGAACAAACCTAAACAGTTCAAATTCCTTTTATCCTTTATCCCTCAAAACAAGCAAAGATGATTGTCTAGGTTAAATTTGTTGATGAAAGACCACAAACAAAATATTTGATGGCTATCTCTTATATACAAAACCTGAAATTTGGCAACTGTATCAGGTGTGCGAAGGATTCCTTGCGGAGACTCAGCAGCAAGCTCAGCTGCTTCTTTATACTTTGTTTGGGCAAACAGTTCATGGAAACGTTCTACCACCTGTAATGTCAACAAGGTGATGACTAAAATACACACAAAAAAAAAAAAAGCAATGAAAAAAAAACTAAACCATTTTAAATGAGGGTATTACACACTCCAATCAAACATCAATACCAAAAAAAATTCATAATGTTAAAAAATAAGTAAAACTAAAAAAAAACAACTACGTATCCCATTGCCCAAAGGCTCCTCGCTATGCGAAGATAAGGAGGAGGGATATTGTACGCAGCCTTACCCTTGCATATGCAAAGAGACTATTTCCGGATTCGAACCCATGACCAACAAGTCACCAAGGCACAACTTATCACTGTGCTAGGGCTCGCCCTTAATATTAAAAAAAAAAAAAAGTAAATAAGAAAAAATAATTGAAGCATGGAGATTCCATTTATAGGGGAACAAAAATAAAGGTAAATGACAAAAGAAGAAACATTCGTGGCCATACAGAATTCAGGTCACTCACATAACCTTCTTTGGCCCATTCATCTATCTTTTACATGCATAAAAAATTTATAAATAAAAATGTTGACAGTGTTAAACAAATATAGCAAATATCAGCAAAGATAGGATATATCTGTTGAACAGATATGTAAAAACCTAATAAGCGAATGCTGAAGAGAAGGATTGATAAGAATTCATTAAAGGAGAATGCTAACAAATGTCCTTAGGGAACTGGCTAAGGAACCAAAAGTGGAAAAATTTTATGGGAAATTATTATCAATGCACTCCATCATGATTTCCAATTCAATCCCACTGTGATTTCCAATGAAAACTTTATTTATTGAATCGTTATCCAATAACTTTGGGACACTCATTAGCTAGACTGTACATTAAAACATAGAACATTGTACAGCAACCATACCAAATACTACACATAGTATTTAGCAATATAAAACCCCACCAAATTGATAACATGTAACAGCCAATTTCTTGGGCCCATCCTAAGTCCTGACAACATCCTAATGAAGAAATATCAAGTTCAATATGAAAATTGACATACCAGTTTCTCAGCACCAGGAAGATTTCCTCGCTTGGCGAGATTAACTGCTAGCTCCAAATTGTTTAACTGTGGTAATAAACAAATAAAATTTATTGAAATGTCACTTTCCCACTTTACATAACAAAAGTGATAAGATCAGAAACATACCTGACCACTGACAAAATTTACGATCGTTTGCTCATTAACAGTAGCCAACAACACCTGGCCTCTCCTGTTAATGGCATAAAAGCCTCCAACTGATGTAGCTTCTGATGTCAAAAATATAGGATCTGGACTAATTCTGTTCCTATATACAGCTGTAGCTGTCTCCAAATCATAGACAAATAGGAGACCAAGTTTCGTAATCACATAAATCAAACTGTATTTGTGGGATATCTGCCAAAAGAGAAAACTATGAATCAAATATCTGCACAATTTTGTAAAATGAACAATTCTAGCAACTTCTGTACCTGCATGGCAACTGGAAAATCATCGGCAAAATCTGGGGGAAAGAAAAGATCTGCTTGTTTCTTTGTAAATGATGGCTTCCCTGCAAAGAAATTTGGAAAGTTAAATTCCAGAAGGATGATTAACCAAATCAAAGATGATAAAATTATACAAATGATTTAGTGATAATACAATATATCTATCCATTTTCAAATTCTCTCACTGATTTCAGCTTCACTGGTTCATCATTAAGTTTAAAACCCAACAAAGTCCATCATGATCAGATTATTGAAAATTTACTATCATTCAAACTTAAAGTAATCCCTGGAGCATGGCCACTTGCCTAACAAAAAGGTAGTATATTTCATTATTATTAACTCAAATATTAGCAATAATGAGTAACCTCCTCCATACTTCTAAACCGATACATTATCACTTCAATTCATCCATCCACAATTTGAAGTTTATTTGATAGTTATTTTGAGTTGAAGAATTTTGAATTGCAAGACAAAAGTACCACTGTAGGCATATCTTTAAGAAAGGCCAAGCTTCCCCACACCTCTATTTAAAGCAGTTTATGACCGATTTAAATCTAAATTTCTGATTTAACAGGAAAAATAAGCTTGGAAACTCAGTATGGGACAACTAAAAATTGTTATTCTGAGACAGATTTATATAACAGCAATATTGTCCATAGATTAATTAATACAGGAGGTAAATGTGATAAAGAAAAAATATATACAGACCTGGCTGTGCACCCAGCTCAATAACATGCAACTTGGATATAATTTGACCAGCATTAAGTGTTTTAGTGGCAAAAGAAATCAAAGTAGAAGGATTTTCATTCCCAGGAACCTGTCCAGAAGACACTTCAATTTTTCTAGCACATGCATAGTTTGATAGTAACATGATATAGTAGCATTTTATTCAGGTAAATATTAAATTAACAAGGGAAAGTAAACCCAGAATCATAAAGAAACGCACTTTGAATTGGGCAAATGATGCAGCATGTGCTTCAAGAGCCTGGCTCCGCTGTTGATCCACAGAGAAGAGTTGCATGTTTCCTTTAACCAATTGTGGCCTCTATAGACAACACAACATACCAAAAAACAAAACCTAGATCAGACTTGTAGGAGTTATAGTAAAAAAGACCATGATTGTTTTCAAGGATCAACAATCCCAATGGCATAAGCTAGATAAATCGTGTGAGCTTGAAGTGTGAACAATGCACAAGCTCATCATTCCTTTGTGCTTGAAATTCAACTTTTTTAGAAGAACAAGGGTGGCAACTGGCAAGGACCAAACTCCAAATCACTTGATCAAGGAGGCTCTAATACCATGCCAAGGACAAATTGTCCAATAGCTTACTTCTTAAGGTTTTCAGTTTTAATATCTTAACAATTGTAAACCTAAATAACTGGAGCAAGAAACATGATAACCTATTTACTATCTATAACAGGCACTAGAGATATACCTCAGGGGAACCTGGAGCAATACCAATCAAGACCAACCATTTCTCAGAAGGATCACATCTATAATTAATTATTTGATTGTTTGCCAAATTTGCTGTTCTCTCAAACATCTTTGCAGGTTCAGAGTCACCTACAAGTTACATATATCACAGACAAATATACCGATTAGCAAAATAACACTGAACAGCAATGCAAAAACTGGAAAACGGCACAAAACCATGTAGCTAAGCAGAATTGAAGTTTATCACTGTCTTACCTTCAATTGACCAATGGTATACAGAGGTCTGTGTTACAAGACCCAACAACTTGGGGGTAATCCACTTCCAAAAGACCACCTGCACACGAAATTAGAGCATCCCACAAGGATTAATAGAGTTTTCATTGTCAAGCATCACTTAATAGTGTTTGTATACTCGTGCATAACAGTTACCTGCTCGGGCATCTGATAAGATTTCATCTTTGCTTTCATTTCAATGTTAAAAATTTGTAGGTGATCTTGAGTTGTTCCTTGGAGTTGAGCTTCAAGAGAAGGATGTAACTTAGAAGGGAATATAATCCAAAAGTAAATACTAATTAAGGTACAACACAAACAGAAGCTTGTGACATAATCAAATAAAACCTTGATTTTCTCCCAAGTCCCGATGGTTGGAAATGCTATGAACATTGAGCCATTTTAACTCTGACTAATTTCTTTTTGCTAGGGGAATTTTTCCTTAAAATGTAACCACTTTCATGGTTGTCAAATGATTGTAACGTGAATAATATATACAATCACAATATTTAATTGGCTTTATGTGAACTGTGAATGGTAAATATATTATCTGAACAATAAAGCACGGAAAAATATACCTAAGGTTCATAGCATTACAAGCAATGAAGTCCATCCTCACAAGAATAAAATCATAGCCCATTGTTGACTTTCCATAATAGTCCTATTACCTTAATGTGAGAACGAAAAACAAAGTACAATAGTTTTCTTCTCTCAATATAATTATATCACTTGAGGACATGATCTTTTTTTATGTCAAGTATCGAATTGATAAATAAGAATCAAACAAAGATCCCTGTTTCACAATTGTGTACCCCTTACGACCAGGATGCTTAAAGACACGCATTTGACAATCCAGTAAGTAGAACTATTGTTTCAGAAGCAACTAAGGACCAGGAAACCAAAATCAGCTCGGGCTGTAGTCTTGTTCACCTAAGTCATAATACGATGCACGAAGTGGATATGTTATTCCACTCCCAGTCAAACTAGTTGAAACTAAGCGATTCGCTTTATACAATGATGGAAACGATTGCTTCAATAGCTAAAACATAAGGAACGTAAGCTTCATCTCTCCAAAAAAGTAAAATATATAAAGAATTTAAGCTTCCAATAAATCTTGATATTTACAATGACGTAAGAAATTCGAATCAATACCAAAATACCGGTAGTTATATTATCCAAAAATCCACATCATCATTACTAGCCACAAACACAAGTCACAAGGTCATGAGAAGAATACAACGGAATAGTAGCCAACCTTTCAAAGCAAGGATTCTGGAATTTGGATTCATAAGAGCGGAATCTGCCGTAATAGGCCTCCTCAAAGGCTGATTCGGCATGTTCATATCAATGATAACCACACTATTCTGCGGAGCCGTTTCTCGAACGCATATATACTTATCGGACTCCATCGTCACATGCGTGAAAGTGATGAACTGCGGATTTATGCCAATGCTTGGCAACTGCAATCACAAATCACGCAACACGAATCACATCACTCTCAATTCACAACACACGCAAACTCTACAGGTTAGGAAAAACACAAGAAACATCTAGATCTATGCAAACTGAAAAGTAAGAAAGTAAAGTAGTGCAGTGAATGAACTTCGTAACGGCACCGATCGAATTTATCGCGGAATACTCGATTCGGGAGAGAGAAAAACAGAATCTAGTAAAGCATGATCGTTATTAATACTACTACTACTTATCGCAAGATAGCAGGTTTTGTTGTAGTTAAGTAGCGAAGTGGAGTTGCGAATTGAGCTAAGGAAATAAGGAGAAAAAGGAAGAGTGCGGAGAACTCACGGTGAGAGCTTCTCTCATGGCGATCGGAGCGTTGGCGGCCGCCATGACGGCTTGGATCGGAGAGTGAGATCTGCGGCGGCGAATGAATTGGAAGAAGAAGAGTCAAAAGAGTGATCCAAATCGGTGCGAGATCTGGAAGCAAGTTGGACGCTCTAAAGAGAAAAGCGAGAGAGATCTACGGGGGAGAAATAAAAAGGAGGCTCAGACACTAATAAAGCGGGGAAGAGAAAGAAAGAGAATTGAATTCCTAAGAAGAAAAATAAACTACACAGAAACAGAACAGAAGTCTTTCGTCTTATGAGCTAATAAAGCACAATTAGCAAATTTACGGGAAAAAGTTAAAAACAAATGTCCTAATTATATTAGATTTACAGGCTAGCAAGTAGCAGTTAGCATGGCAGAGATGCTAGTAATTTGATAACGATTATAATTGTCTTAAAAAAATAAGAAATTAATAAATATTTTAGCACAAAAGGAAATTAATAAAATATTTTAAAAATATAACAGTAAATATTATTTTTATACAAAAATTCCTCTTTTATTTTTTAATTATTATTTTTAAGATAAAGATTAGCATAACTGATTTCATAATAGCTTAGCTTTGATTTTACGGACAGCGGAATCGGGTAACGATCCAACTAATTCTTTTTGCTTTTTCAATTTTCTTTCGTAGTTTTTCTTTTTCAATTTATGTTCCCTAATTAATTATATAAAACTACAAGAGTTTGTTTGATATGATAAAATATGAGAAAATATGAAAGCAAGATAAGAAAAGGATATGATAAAAATGTAATAAACTCTAATCCTGTATAATTTTGATGCATATAAAATATCAAATCAGATAACGATGAGATATAATATCAACTATGCTTAAATAAATATTATTTCATTACAAATATATATAACTTTATAAAAATTAACTTTTAATTTATTTTTATATATTATAAAAATAAATTATATTTTAACTAAATTATGCCAAAATATATTTTATTTATGCGATTACTTTTTGTTAAAATTATAAACAAATTACAATTATTGCTCGAATATGTTCTTTAAATATTTGAATAATAGTTATTTAATTTTTAAAATTTAATTAATAATATAATTTTATAATTTAAATTTATGTGTCAAAATTATTATTAAATAATAGGCTGATTAAAAAATATAATATTATATATGTTATATAAATTAGTATTAGTATATATAATATTTATTATATATAAATCTCATTTTTTCATAATAACATTATACCTATTTTATGTAATAGGCTAAATATT
>PYAF01000818.1:229753-252445 GCA_007407185.1 Glycine tomentella
CGGCAGCGGCCAATGCAAGCTCCACTAATGCTAACCACAACCTCCACAAGCAAACCAACAACGCAAGACTCACCAACACGCAGCCAAGAAGCAACAGCGAAGAGGCAACGAAGAAGCAGAAAAGAAGAAGCGCATGGAAGAAAATGGAAGAAAAAGCTGGTCCAAAATCTGTTGGGTGTATGTTAAAAAGTAACAAGGGTATTATTGTCATTTTTTTGAAATTGCTGGGTGTATAAGCAATTTGGCTGGTGTAGGAAGTTAACCCCCCAAATAATTGAAGCGGCTTTTGCCCAATTATCTCTATGTTGATTTGTGGCAATTGATATATACTTCTCTTTTTAATTAACATACCTCCCTTTTAATTTTTTCCAAAAATATCCTCAGTTCAAAATTAAGCCTTCAGGAAGGGAGTGTACACTCAAGAGGAGGAATCATATCCATATTGAACTAGAGCTAAAGCATAGTCCACTATTCTTTGAAGACTATGATTTCTTTAATACAAAGAATTTGAGATAAGTGTCATTCTAAGAATTTTAGATAGATAAAATTTGAAGATTCATGCATACTAGATATGAATTTTAGAAGGAAAAATTATTTTGTGTACATGTGTGTGCGCATGCACGAAGAGAGGAAGGTTTTGCGATAGCAGATATTGGAATTTGACCAAAGTTATAAATTTGTTGCCAAATCGAACGAAACTCACGAATTGGGGTTGTGTAATGTCAATAAAATTACTGCATTAATATACATATATTTACCTACAAGAGACTATTTTAAATAATTAGTTGAAATTGGTCAAAAACTTCTAATTAAAAATGCAAATGTATGGAATGCTTACCTTAGGGTTTCATGACTCCTCTTATGTGTGTGAGCCTTACGGTGAGCATGTTCATTTATTTACAGTTAAGCATAAAAACATTTTTTTTGTAAAATAAACTAAGGAAAGGAAGGGAAAAAAGTTTGTGTCCTCAAAAGATATTATAAAACTCCAATTCATGACCATCTTGAAATTGTTTTTATTTTACCAAAATTGATGAGGGGAAGGGGTATCGTTGTGAAATGATAGTTGCTTTGTCCAAGAAGCTCAGCGTCAGGGGGTGAAAGTAGAAGAGGTAGCAACATTTGGCTTTCCAAAAGGGGAATTTATTTTTGAATTAAGGATACTTTTGGAAAAATTAAAAAAGGAGCAATATTAACAAAATAGGAAGATGCGTGTGTGTTCTCATTATAAAACTTTGAGCAAATTACACTTGTCTCCTTGAGTTAGCACTTATTACACTTGCACCCTTTCCATATTTTCACCCTACAAAAACACTCCCTTATTTTTGAAAGTTTGTTACACTCGCATCTCCTACGTTGTCATAGAGTTGAATCTGTTTAAAAATATGCCACGTGAGTTATGTGTGCTTGTTTAATGAAATATTTGGACATTTAAGCCTTCCTTTTCCTCATGGAACCTGTTAAAATGGGAGCCTATGAAATCAAAAATCAAACATATTTTGGCCACAAAAACATGCTCATGTGTTTTTCTTTTGTGTGTTCCAATGAGTCATTGAAGGTTTGTTTGTTGTCTATATCTCCATTATTGCAGTATCCCTCCTCTTTTTAGTTTTTTTTATGTTGTCTATATTTTCCTCCTCTTAAAGTGTGTTTGTTGTGTGTTTATAATGGTGTGGATGACCTTTTTTAAGGTTATGGAATCACACTATTTTTTGGTTTATGGTTTCTATTGAGTGTTGTTGGATGTTAATGTTGTGTTTTTTTTCCCAAATAAGAAATGACATGTTTTTTAGAAGAGTTTTTTAATGTTTTTCTTCTTCATGTAGAGTGTTTGACAAAATGTCTCAATCAAAGACGGCTCTTCTAGTAGTGTTAACGGTAGTGCAAGTGCAATATGAGTGAAACACCAAAAATAGTATTGTTGGGGTTGTGGAATACCGATGGAAATCAAATGTCACAAGACCATTATGAATTCAAATTGGCTATTTTATACATTTATGAACATGCATTTTAAAAAGTTTGTGTGGATGGAGAAACATGTTGATGATGACTATTATGTGTTGAAGGCGGAGATGGAAGACATGAAGCGGGAATTTGTGATAATGAAGACAAAGTTGACTGTTTAAAAAAAACATTCATTATGTTAACTGTGATTGTTGTTATTTTAGGTGTAGTTAGTATCTTTAAGTAGCTAAGATAGATAGTTGTTTATTTAAGTTGTTGTGGTATTGATTATGCATTACTATGTTTGACTATGTGTATTTTATTTTGATGTTATATGAGTTATTAATGTTAAGTTATTAAAGTAGTCTAGGAGTGTGATGTATTTGTGATTGGAGTATCATGTTAATGTTAATTGTCTGATTTAGATTTGAGTTGTTCATGTTTATCTTAGCACTTAAGTCAATTGAAAATCAATGTAATGTTGGAAAATAAAAGAAACTTGCATAAGTGAAATATGAAATATGAAGCCCTCTATAGTATGTAGCAACACTAGGCTTATTTTTCATTAAAATAACCCCTACATAACATGAAATATGAAGCTATTTAGCAAAAGACAAGCCTATACTTGAATGAGTTTGTCCAAAAAAAATGCATCACAAAATGTCATTAACATATCCTAATTCATAATTCTTCTTTTGGTTCGGATTTTTGTTATCTTCGTATTTACACCTCTAATTTTGTTGGTATTTCCATATTGATTTAAAGATTTTCTTGCAACCTCAGAATTGGTGTGTGATTCCTGATAGTGAAATAATAAGATAAGTCACAAATAGTTTGTTGAGAATTTTATCTTCAATGCTGATTGGTTTAGGGAATACCTGAAAAGTGATTCCAGATTGTCGGGTTTGAGGAACTTCATATTGGTTTGGATTGGTGTTTTGAAGCTACACAAGTCCAACTGCTCATGTGCTACTTGGTTGAGAGTTTTGAGCATGGACATGTGCAGTTGAATGTGTTTGGGCAGCATTAGCATTTCCATTATGGACATTGGTAGCAACATCATAATTTGTTTTCTACAAAACCAAACAGAAAACATGTCACTAATAAGATATTGGTAATGATAACCACTAAAATTAATTAAGGTAATTAACTAAGTAACTTATTTTTTGTTCTTTTGTATGCATATAGGATCCTTTTGGCAAGTCCTATTACTATGACCAAATACTTTGCAAGTAGAAATTTGAATGATGCTTGATCTCTTAGCTTGGGTTCCTGACGATCCTTAAGCCTTTTGTTGGCGATAATGACTATGTATTTAGACTAGTAAGCTCCTTATTTGAGCTACCTATCCATCTTAAACATTACTCTTTCTCCAAGATGTCGTAGGCCTACGAGGCAACCTTTTCAGGGGAAGAGGATCAATTAGTTGGTAACCATATGTTGTTAACATCTATATTAGGCATTGGAAGAATAATTTAAGAGTAAGAGACCATTCACATTGCAGTTGTAAATGACTTGTCACGATAATTCTCCACATTGTCTCTTATATGAGTAATACAAGAACATCCATGTTTGTATGACATACTTGTGATATGCCAATATTACAACAACTTTGTTGTTAAGCTGAGAGAGAAAAAAACATGTTGTTGTAACCATCCTTAACATGATCTTCCATCTTGGGTTATTTTGTCTAAAACAAGCCTAGTCCTAAGAGTCATCTCATAATGAGTTGCAGCTGCCTTTGCATACCTTTTCTAAAAGACAAATCATCCTTTTAATAATGGATTCAAGCATAGCCAACACTGTCTTCCTCCTATTAGCACCCATGTTGAATATTTCACACACATTGTTTGTGACATGGTCACTCTTGCTTAATGGATCAAAAGTATGCCTAACCCATGTACGTTTGGATCTATCATCAGACAATAACCAATCTGCAGCTTTAGAATTCACCTTCATGAGTCCCTTAATTGCTTTATTAAACAAGAATTTGTTGTAAGCCATGACACATTT
This sequence comes from Glycine tomentella, assembly GCA_007407185.1. Classification (NCBI taxonomy): domain Eukaryota; kingdom Viridiplantae; phylum Streptophyta; class Magnoliopsida; order Fabales; family Fabaceae; genus Glycine; species Glycine tomentella. Next base: position 233,711 of record PYAF01000818.1, read on the forward strand.
CCAAAAGTGAGTTGTTAGAACTAAAGATTTAAATTTTCTGTTTGAAATGGTTAAGCATATGATTGGCACAAAACTTGCCCCTAAATAAACCAAGTGAAGTCAATTAACACATTCAACTTAAGCATTTAAAGTAATTAAGCAAACTAAAATGAAAATTATAAATGACCAAATTGAATTTGGATGAAATGACCAAGTCTGAAATGGTATCAATGAAAATGAAATGACCAACCATAATAAATGAGCAAGTTGAAACTGAAATATGCATGGCTAAAATTAAATGGGCAATATTTAACTAACTTATTTAGAGATGTTCAAGACAAGAAATAGACCAGTGCAAACTAGAATAGACAAATCATAAAGTACAAACAAAAAACACATGCTGGAACAGTAAGTAATATTTAAATAACCTTGTCAGATTAGAATAGTGAAAAACAATTGCTACTAAATTAAATAGTGAAAAATAGCACGTAGACAAACTCACTTATGCCTCACATTGCGAAACACATGAACCACTGTTTCATGAAGTCCCTGCCAACAACAAAAAACAATAAAGTAACCATTACAAAATTAAATTAAGTAAATAACAATTAAAAATGAACATGACTAAACCAACCTTTTGCATATCAGACATAATGGTAAGGGAGTCATCCTTCCACTCAAGCACGAATTCCAATGCTTCTTTTAGTGATATCAAAAAATGCATCCATGAGTCTGTATTTTCTATCTTAACCAATGCAATAGTAATAGGGAACATCCCTATGTTTGGATCTAGTGCAACAACAGAAAAAGATACCTCTAAAAAGACCTTTTAAGTGGCATCTGTCACTACCAAACCATGACATACACCCTCTTACAAAATCTTTTTTCACTGAATCCACGTAGACACAAATTCTCTTAAATCAGAGGTTTTTAGTCACCTTAGCCTCCACATGCAATTTCATTATACTTCCTTTATTGTTATTTCTTACAAGAATTGTCCATGGTGGCAAAATATTGTATGATGCAGCATGATTTGGCATCTTTATCTTCATTCAAAAGTCGATAGTTACAATTATGATATCGAAAAAACATGATGAAAGGATGACAAACAGGCAAACCTAACTCCTTTGCAAATGAGTTGATGACATTTATTGAATAGAAAACACCAAACTTGTCCGGATCTTGGTTGCGGATTTGGCATGGTTCACCTTTTAATCCCACAAAATGGACCATGACATCAACATTGCGTGGTTTGAACCCAAATATTCATCTTTATCCATTATGTTTCCTGCTTGTCGACAATAACAAAAATAAAACAAAAGTCAAAATTAGGGAAACCAAACAATGCTTTCAACACAAATAATAGTGGTTACAACAACAAACATGGTCTTCGATTGGCACCGCACTAACACTCGCTTCAAATATTATAATCAAATTAACCTAATAAAATAGGAGTATAGGGTTTCTAAAAGAGGGAAAGCACTATACCTTTGAAGCAAGAAAAACTTGTGCTCGAAACAATACAAAAGCTCAAACTAAGAAGAGTGGGAACAGAGGTTTGAACCAATACAAAAGGAAAAACACCTCTCGTCGAACAACGATTCTAACTAGAAGAACGATTGGGAACCTCGATTAGGAACATTTGGGAGTGACTGTGAACGATTGAGAGAGATTTTGGAAATGCACAAACTCTAGCACGAGATTGGGTGCATTTTCAAGTGTGGAGTGGGTTTAGGAGCGTTTATGTCTACAAGAGATTGTCAAGGGTTCTTAGGAAATTTCACAAAAAGTTAACATCGTTAGTAACGATGATTGTTCAAGAGAGGCAAAAGAAATATGACTTTAGGAAGGGGTGCGAGTGTAATAAACACTAACCTCAGGGAGGGATGAGTATAATTTGCTCTAAAACTTTTTACAAACTTTTGACACAAGGTATTGTATATCATATAAAGAAATGTGCTAAAGCTAATCATGAACTCTTACATCCTAGGAGGTAACTAACTCAACATTTCCTTTACAAGTGACTCTAAGTTACTTCTCAAGGACGTCCACCTACTTAACCTGAAAACACATATAAATTTAAAGCCACGAGACACGAGTATCAATGGGTACTCTAAAGACTCTAGATTGACCTTTCTTATCCTAAAACTCTTGCTTAGTTTATGTTTTTTTCCTCTCAATGAACCAACAAACTGTTTACTTACCATTCTCGCGACTAAGTCTGACGTTGGACTTTTTCACTTTTTATTGGGTATGGATCTGAGATGCCTCGACCCATCTAGTTTCTCAGTAGACATCAATCATATATTTTCTTTTTATCTTGGGTGAGAACTTCACCCTTTTTATTACCCTAGTTGGCTTGATTACTTTATAATTTCTACTTACTTTTTCTATACTTATAACCTCCCTATCATTCTAAGCGAGGACTTATCTTTCATTTCTTTAAACTTTATGTTTACTTGCCCTTTCAAGACTTACAACTTTTTCTTTGAGATCGGTCCCCTTGCTTACCCAAAGGGTAGCATATTCTCAAATCTCAACTATGTCCTTACTAAGCACATAGGTTTCCAGTTTAACCTAACTTAACTAACTGTGTCGTCTAGTAAGCCTACACATTATCATGTAACAAACAAGGTCACCACACATGCCTCACATAGATATTCACATCATATGTTTCATTGTTTCATTTCTGTTTTTGGTTTGGCTTGTATTAATTAATTTTGCTAATATATTTCACTTAATTTTTGTAATAAAAAACATCCTTCTTGCTTGACCTCATATTTATATTCCCTTTCAGTCCAAGTGTGTTGACTAAAATAATCATACTTATGTTTTGAAATCCAAAATTATAAGGATACAAAATTAAATTATTTTTTAAAGTTTATCTTCACTCCTTGTGAACCAAACAAGAAAAAGATTACATCCACTACCTTCCTTTTTTTTAATCAAACAAGATATTAAATCAAAATCTCCCTCACTCCCCAACCATTCCTTCCATTAAAATCTCTATTTTCCCTTTCTCCTTTAAACCAAAAAAATTCATTAATCAAGCTAGCTTGTCAGCTAGTGAAAGTAATATATAAGATATTAAAATGACTTATTAAACACACTCTTAGCGGGTCAAAATAAGAAGTTACAACTATGATCTGAATCAAAATTAAATTTAGAATGGTACAATTTATACCTTAAAAGGTGATTACATATATTATTTGAGTGGTTAAGCTTGATTCCAATTTTTATTTTTTTGTGATACCATATATGTAAAATAAAATTACTTGACACATAATATAAATGAAACATTTATATATAAAACGTTGATGTACCAAAGTCCAATCACATACAATGTATAAATGCTTTATTTTCTCTTCAAGGATTCATTGTACAATTCATTTGTTTGTTGTGCTTCCGACCTGAGCCAAATTCGCTTAACAAAGAGTCAAAGAGGAAACAAAAGGGGATAAAACTAAAAAACAAGTCCCAAGTCCTAGATCTCAATCTACAAGAAAAAGAAATGTCTCAAGAAAATTTACAGCTTACAAGGGCATAGAGACAAAACTAACAAAAGTTGAGGCAATGAAGCGAAAAGAAGAAATGTTTTGAAGTAAAAAGAGAAAAATGTATAACAATTATGTAAAAAGAAAATTGAGGAAGTAAAGAGAAAAAAAAGATTTGTGAAAATATTTTATACTTTGTTGGTCAAGATTGAGAGATGATACGTGTGTAAAGAAATTCGTTCCATGTATCAGGTAACCCAGGTAGACACCAATGAATACAATCTGCAAAAGTAGCAGGGTCAGCTTGTTGTTCTGGAGTTAACATTTTGCCTTGGCGTATGGTGTAAACAGAGGTATGTGCATCTTTTCTGAATTCTGATAAGGTTGTGATGTTAAGAAAGTTAACTGGCACCACCTTCATTGATTGTGTCACATTGTTGGCAACCACAAAAAGTCGGCGATCCGTGCCAACTTGTAATGTTATTGACATATTCAGAATTGGTGTAGTCTCCTTAGCACATTTTATACCATCTGGATTGTTCCAAGCCTCACTCCTACAAAGTCATATATGGAAAAATCATTAAATGTTAAAATTAGTAATCTATAAGTTGCACACATTAATAAACTATAACTTTTGCAATCATAGTAGTAGTAGTGGGTCACCAACCTAACTACCTACGATCTAACGTGTAAACACCAACCATGCTATTTAATTAGATCACGCAGAGGCATGCTTCACCTAATGGCACAACAATTCAACAAATAATAACATTGTAGTATTTGAGGATTGCATGAGGATTTGTTATAGCAGTTCAGCTATTTATAAATGAGACAAATTTGACAACCAATAGCAGAGCCAAAACAGTGACCGTGCACAACTACTTAGGTTGGGGACAGCAAAGTGAAGTAATCCATATGCATGAAAGGTGATGAAAAAGTAAAGTGCTGAACAAAATTAGACACGCTTATTGGAATTACAAAAAGCAATTGTATAGTTTTTGACCATAGAATCACTTTTTCCCCCTAAATAAATGAAAAGGAAGAAAGTAATTAAGGTTTGAGCATTACTTAATATGAAGAGGAGACATGCTGGAGAAGAAAACTTTGGTGCGATTTGGATCAATGTTGTCTTCCACCCATTTAGACCATGTGTTGAGGACTCTTCCATATGCTATAGGCCGAGGGATTTCATCGTACTCCGTGGATCCTTCATCAAACGACCCTCGTCTTTTGCATATACATCACCCCACAAACACAAAACGTACACTTATAAGATTCATACACTTTGATTTTTTGCTCCAAAAATAAGATACAATATATATGAACGGATAAAGAATAGGACTGGAGTGAGTATATATATGTGATGCTTACAAGACTTTCATGGTGGCAGTATTCATCCACCATATGTAGGTGTTGAAGATCAGATAGTCCACATTCTTCCAATTCACAGCATGCTTCTCGATTGATTCCGGCATGATAATACGGTTCAATATGCTGTGCATCTTTGGATCATCTGAGTTTGACTCCACAAGGAACGGTGCCCAGTAGAACTCCACCGTAGCATTGCAATCCTGCACCCACACAATCATCAACTAACGAATCAATCACCTCGATCGAGTGGGCCTAATCTATAATATCATATAATGGCCACTGTCATGACTCAAGGAATCTAACTTAGTTAGTTGAACAAGACTGTGTGAGTTATAAACTTTTAACATTTTCTTCCATTCCACTAATAAAAAAAATCATATAAGGTTCACCTTATCCCACGACACAACATATATCTACTTCCTTAATTACCGGGTGATTGGTACAATATTCCAAAGCCAGAGCTTGCAGACAAAACCCAAAATAATAAATAGTTGGTATTTAATTGTATTTAAATTGGTCAAAAAATTAATTCAGTGGTCCACTATTGAGATACACCATGATCCTGATTGCATTTTACTAGTCAATAAGAGTCATAATGAATGAAGAGGAGCACTTTAGTAGCCGGTATTATGCTCGTGATTAATCAATAATCATTAATGTCAAATTATGCCGCAAAAATGGCCAGCCATCCCCTATTTTTATCCGTATCCTTTTTCATAACGTGGACACTTTCTCAGCCGGGATTCAAACTGGTGGGAAAAAAAGGAGAGAAAAAAAAAACAAAAAAGAAGGAAAAACACGAACCTCAATTTTGAAGATAGAAAGAGAACCATTCTTGCTCAAGCTTTTTTTGCCTTGAGGAACAACAGACTGGACCAGACAAATCATTGATTCCCACTGGTTCCTGTTCAGTGAGTCTCCAACAAACATAAGCCTCTTCCCTCTAAGCTTCTCAAGCAAAAGTCTTGGTTTGAACCTTGATAAGTTCATACAAATTTGATCAATTAATTAACAACAACATTATTAGTAAAGCAAAGAGACAGAATTTAGAAATAGAAAAGACAGTGAAAGAACTGAAGTGTGTCGTGTGTAGTTACTTGGGCAAAGAGCAATCTCTGGGCTGCCATCTCCAATTCTGATAGAGAGAATCACTTCTTCCATTCCTCATGCAGGTGACTTGTGAAGTGAGGAATTCGCATTGGTCTTCTTTGTACAAAGGGTGTGTCACGTTATCAAGAACCCACTCTCCTGTGAACAAGTCACACTCTTCTGGGGGCAACACAACCTCTTCATTTTCTTCTTCATACTCTTCCACTATCTTCTCTTTCTCTTCTGCCACAACGGCTTTCAAATCAATCGGTTCTTGAGATTCCTCGGAGTCCTCGACCCGGTTTCTCTCTAGTTGAGTTCTTGAGTTGTTGTTGGAAACCATTTCTTCTTGGATTTCTTGAGCCTTAGGCCTCAAGAATGTGTACTCGGCCATTGACTTAACGTCCTCGTTGTACATGAAGACCCCAAAGAGGAATATGGAGAACACCACCACAACAATGGAGATGCTGATGCTGCTGTTCCTTTTGCCTTTCATTGTTGTTGAGGTTTCTGAGTTGGGAAGATTATTGTTCTTCCGGCGAGGAGGCTGCATGGAAGAGAGAAAGAAAAGAATGAATAACAAAAGGCTTTAGTTTGAGGCTGTTCAAGGAGGGGCGAGAAAGGGGAGGAAATATAGAGAAAGAAATGGACAACATTGAGATAGAGAATTTTTTTTGGAATAATTTACTAATTTAGTATTAGGTTGTGTTTGTTTTAATTGGGTTGGTGAAAGGGTGTTGTCTTTGACGAAACAGCTGGGACAGAAGAGGGTGTTGTATTGGTGAAGTGAAGAAGGGTTGTCTTTCTCTAGTTATCAAGTTTTTTGGTTTCTGAATTTTTTTAATGCCTATAATCCATTTGCAACCGCTTTGAACGTTTCTCCCTCGTTTTCAGACAATACCGTGAGAGAGAGAGGAGTGATCTCAAAGCCTTCAGAGTTGGTCCTAGTCTGAATCAGTTGAAAGGGTGCATGTGTTGTGTGGTGAAGTTCAGGTGCTTTGGTAGACACAATGTTATTATCTTTCAGTTTCAGATTGCAAAAGGCTGTGTTTTGATCATTGATGGTCAGAGAATGGTTTTTCTTTTTCACTTTTCTTGGTAGAGTGTTGTGCAGGTTGTGCTATGTGTAGCCCCCACCAGAGTCTAGAATCTGTTAAGTCAATGGTTATATAATTGAATAGAGTTAAATATATTTCTAGTCCAACTAATATTTATTCTTAATCTTTAAAAATTAAATGTTTTTTTCCCTTGTTTATGAAAATGTATATATTTTGGTCTTTATTCTTCATAAAAATATATATCATATATTGATTTCTCTAAGTTCTAGTGTTAATCTAATTATTTAAAAGAAGCATTTTTAGTAATAAAACTTAGGCATACCCCCATTCATAATTTCCGCCCCCCCACTTTTGAATATTAGAATCCTTAAAAGAGTTGTTATAACTCAGTTTTATATTTTCTGCTCTGCCTCCTATTTCCACTTTTTTAAGGAAACAATTGTTTTTATTAAGTCTACCTCTATGTGGGCAGGCCCCATGCACAAACCATTTGGATCGATTTGCTCAAGCTCACCCCTCTTATCATGATAGTGGATATTTCATCTTTCTAGTTGGTGCAAGTGCAACTGCATAAGCCTCTTCTTTTCCGTTAACGGTTGGAGATAAAACTTCTTTGTAGACTATCACTGTTTAGTCATTCAACTAGTTGTTTGACATAACATATAAACCTAACCTAAATCACAATTGTTAAAGCTAATTAATCTGTAATACTTTTTTAAAAGCAATTATTCAAATTATTACTATCTTTATGTTGGAGAAAAGTAAAAGCTAAGGAATTCATTGTGATTTTTGTAAGAGTATTGAGTACACCGGCCACTTGTTTATTTTTATCTACTTGCCAACTTCACTTCCATTGGGTGTGTTGGTTTGATGGTGGGGGCATGGCTTTTTTTCCAAGTTAAGGCAATATGCAATGCAAGAAAAGCTATAAAAGTGGTAAGCTTCAAGAAAACACATACACATGTGAGTGTTCGTTTTAGTTTCAAAGGCAAACTGCTCCAATCATCAACTTTCAGATGTGTACATCATAGCAGCTAAGTGGCAACTTCACTGTGTAAAAGCACAAACACGGTTCATCCAAAAAGTAAAAGGATTAACTACCCCCTATAGATATATAAAAATGATCACCCAATCTTATCTAACAGAAACATAAACAAGGATATAAGGACAGAAAGGAGCCCTTAAAATTATATTAATGGTGTCCAACAGTGAAAGCTTGTGGATCAGATATTGCCATGGGGATGAGCAAAAACTTGTGTCAAACGTCCATTGGTTGTTTTAAAATGCAGCTAATTTGCTTTCAGTTTGACTGGTCTATCTTTTTCGGTACAGAGGGGAAAATCACAAGAAAAAACCCATAGTAGATCCTACTTTTCATGCCAATTTCCAAGCTCATTGGCATTAATATGCATGCCCAACTCGCATCGTCTGCTTTGATGTAGTTCAACCACTCATGACTCATGAGCAATCATTGCAGGGAGATATTTCAATAGCTTCCAAAATAACCTAGTATGTACTAATTATGACGAGTCAACAATATGTAGTTTTCCCTTTACTCCCAGAGAACCCAAATTCTTGTTGCGTAGATAATTACCCAGTGTTATGTTATTTCCAAACCAAATTTCATGAAATACCTTCTCATTTATCTGAAAAAATAAAAATATGCAGAATATATAAGAACGTGTTTTTAATAATATTATCTAATGATGTAGTAGTTTAAGAATAATAACAAAACTTATATGCAAATAACATTATTCTTTTTAGTCGTTTAAGATGTCAGAGCATGTAGATTCCCATATTTGGCATTTAAGTGCCTAGACATGTTTTATGAGTTTGTTTAGATGCACTTGAGAGTCTTCATAGTGTTCAACTCTAAAAACAATAAGAGTAGAATTGCAATGAGGTTGTATGTAATGATAAGTAGGAAAAATGTGAGAAGACAACCATTTTTCCAAGGAAAAAGTAAGCTAATAAAGGAAAATAAACTTTTATTCGGATTTTTATTAATTATATAAAAGATTGTACTGATGCATTGTCCCCCGCCATTACAATATTCTCATGCCTAGAAAACAGGTCCCATGGAAGAACTTCAGAGATACAATCGGATTTGAAAACAAAATTGTAACCTATGTAGCACCGATACCGACACGGCGTTTTCGATATATTCTCGACACAGAACTTCGATACGTTCTTCAAAAATTCTAATATTTCGATACATTTCCGATACGTCTTAGTATTAAATAATATTTTTTTATATAGAGTATATTTCATATTAATAAAATATAATAAAAGAAAAATCATAAACATAAATAATAGATTATCCATACAAAATTAATAAATACCTCAACTAGTGAATGGATATGGAGGAAGAACAAACTTCATTCTATTTAGGACACCTTTTTTTTTTAATTTACAAAAATGTCTTTCGAAAATATTTGACTAAATCGATACGTAAAATGGAGTATCCCTAAAGTATCGGTATCGGACGTGTATCCGATACGTTGAATTTTTTTTCCAGAGTATCGGTGCTTCATAGATTGTAACAATACAACATGAGGATTTTTCCAAATCACAATATTTCTTTTCTTGAGACTCATAATAATTTACGGTAAATCAATACCGAAAAGAATGCACTGCATTCATGAAAGAAGCTATTCTTGATTGATCCTTACGGATACCATCTGATGAACAAATGCCACTGCTGACATCCACCCCTTCAGGCTTGAGAGTAGATAGAGCCTCAGAAACATTCTCAGGATGGATCCCTCCTGCTAAGAGCCAACCGTACTTGCTTTTAATGTTTGGCAGTTTCAACTGGTCCCAATTGAATGCTTTACCACTGCAAAATGTCTTATTAGTTCTATGATATTAACATGCAGAGGGAAAAGATTATCTAACGAGCAGATGGACATAAGCTATACCAAATATATGTCTTTACCTGCCACCCTTTGCACTATCTACAAGGACCCAATCAACTAGAGAACACTCTTCATCAGAAATTGTGTTTAAAAGGCTTCCATCCTCATTTACATGGAGAACATATATTACACGATTTTCCTGAATTAAAGACGGAAAAGCTAACCGAGAACAATGTCCATGAAGCTGCATTGTCGAAATATAACAAAATTAAGCATTTGATTGTCATGGAACGTACATTAACCTTGGGCCAAAATTACCTGAACAAATTCAAGGTTTGCTGCATCAGAAGCTCTTAGAATTGTTTCAGAATCATCATCCACAAATACACCCACAGGCTCTGCTCCATAATCTCTTGCAACTTTTGAGATCTCCATTGCAACAGAAAGCGAAACAGAACGTTTTGAGTTAGGCCACATGATCATTCCAATAAAATTTGCACCAGCTTCAGCTGCCATTGCAGCATCTTTAGCTGATGCAATGCCACACATCTTAACAAAAGGTTGACACTTTCCAAGCTCCTTAGATGAGCTTGAATCATTTCCCACTTCAGTAAGTTTGCAGGAAACTTTATGCTTGAGACAGAACCTTACACTTGAAAATTGCAACTTCTCTCCTCTTAAACCTACATAAATCATGTTAAACCATTTGAATATTGACTCCATTATGAATTATGACCTAGTCACCATGCATGGTCAATGCAAGAAAAGACATGAAATTAAGTTCACATGAGGATTATGTTAATTTGGTTTCCACAAATCTTGAGACGTATACCAGAAGAAGGACAGGTGATATAAGGTTGGTTGGGTGGTTGGGTGAAAAGTCCCAAGAAGGGTGGGAGGGAGAGGTCGTGGGTTCGAATCCCTCCGCTAACAAAAACACTAACATTTAACAACTAACTTTGGCCGATCAAAAAAAAAAAAAAAAAAAATACCAGAAGAAGGACAAAGAATTATATTTTTGAAATGCAAAGGAAATGTAATTAAAGAAGAAGGACAAAGAATTGGACTACCAGAAATTGGTCTTTTGTGAATATTTGCAGCTCTAAGTTGCAAGTAACTCCCAGTGGTTGAAACTGTATAAAATGAACACCAAAACTTGCAAGGTCAGCAGAACTTTTTTTTTTAAAAAAAAAAAATGTACAGTTTGACATAAGTATATGGAAAATTCTGTCACTGATGACAACTTGAAAATGCTTAAATAGACATACGCCTCAAGACAAATTTGAAAATTGAAATATATGCATAAAATATAACACAGCCTTAACATAATTGTCAAGAAACTGAGCATTTATAAAGAAAAAAGGTTTGTGTCTATAAAACTCTTTTTTATGACAGTAATAACAGCAAAAACTAAGCATTTTACCACTAGAAAATAGGCCTGTGCATGGATCAGTTTTTTATAAAAAACCGATCTGATCCGAACTGAGCCGATTTAACCAGTTTGGAATTTAATCCAAATAGTCGATCCGAACCGGTTCTAAACTGAACTGGTTAGATAAACTGCTTTTGAACTGATTTTTTTTATAAAATTAAACCAGTTTAAATCCAGTTTCACAGCCGAACTGGTTTTGAACCAGTTTTTCAATCCAAACCAGTTTTTAAACTGGTTTTAAAACCAGTATTCCTTTTTCTTCTTCTTATTTTTATTGTTTCCACTCTAAAATATCTTCCTCATTTTGACAATTTGTTGGTCTGAACCCCCTACATACTATAATGTAACAAAGAAAAAGTTGACGAGGGCCAAATTGCTACATTTTACTTATCAATTTAAATAATACTATGACAGAAGTCTACAAAAAGGGGACCTCAAAAGGGAATTGTATTATCCTCACTCTAATCCACTGGAACCTCTACTTCCATCTTCAAACCCGAATTGCCAAGAATCTACCAGCAAAAGGGACGGTCAAGCATTGTTCTTATGAAAATAGTACACTAACAAATATCAAGCTAACAGCAGTGTTCAGTGTTTACTAAGAGTTACTTTCTACTTACATGATCAAATATTTACCATAAAAATGAGCAGAAAATAAACTATTTCAAAGTAAGTAATTTTATTTTATATCCTGTTTTCATAAATAGAATGCAAGCTTAGGTAAGTTAGATTAGAAAAATTTGATGTATCAAATAGTATATATGTTGATGAGATTGCTCAATGAAGATCAAGAACACCATTAAAAAGTCAAGCCAAGCAACAGAGCAGCCACAAACATCTATTCCAATTAAAAGGATGATTAAATACATATATGGCACTAAGTAACTTGGTACTTCCTCTCTGAATAAAAAAAATGTAAAAGTTGGAGTCGGTTGAGTTCGGACAAAACAGTAACCCACAAACATTAATAGTAAAACAGTGCCTAAATAAATAATGAACAGCTAAAGTATATGACTGACAGTTTCCACTCAGAATAGACCTTCCCATTCCACTGAAAATGATCTTCATTCAACTTCTTTTTATTGTCCAAAGTTTGGTATATTTTATTTTTAACTTAAAAAACATATTAAGATTAATAGTAGTGATATTCAACACAAGACAGATATACATGGTAGCTTTCCAGGTTTGCCTAACGCAATTTTGGCACCAATGCCTAATGAAATTGAGGAACCAAAAATGAATCCCCTGGCTTCAACTCCTTCATATAATCCACAATCCAATTGCATTAGCATATATAAATCAACAACAGCCAACATATCTACTAGCTCCTAATTCCTAAATGAGGAAGAGGGTCATCATTGTTAAGACTTGAGATATTAAACATTCACAGGGATGCAAATGCAAGTGCAAATTGATTTGCCAAAACACAATCTTAACATAATTTAGTGTCCTATCATGGAAGGTATACAACTCAGAGATTCAATGGATGCATCTTTTTCTTAAAAAGCTAAAATGCTGGCTGTGAAAAAGAAAAACATTTTCCCTCTAAGACCAAATAAACAAGTACTCTAAAAGGAACAAAATTCAAAGCAACTAGCCTTGGTTCTTAAAGTCCAATTGACACTGACATATCTATAATTAGGGACCTTGTATCAATTAGACAATTGGAGGATAAAATCTGGGTTTATAAAGGAAACAAGAAGCACAAAAATGCAACCCAGTATCATCCAATGTTTCAGTGCATACTTTCAAAAGGAAAATCGCCCAAAATACACCTCTAATTCCCAGTTTCAGTGCATGACCCAAAACAAATTAAACTGAAAATGTCTTCAATAGGGAACAATAACTCAAGTCTACGATATAGCAGTGTAATAACAAAAAAACGGGACAAATACGAGAATTGCGACAAAGTGGTAAAGCAAAAGAGAGCCAAAATTCGAAATTAATAGAGCAATAGGTATTGGATCAACCTGAATTCACAAAAAGAAAAAGAAGAAAGATTTATGAATTAGGAGTTCAGGGTTTAGAAATTAGGGCGAGTTTAGAAATTGGGTTTGGGATGAATTTAAGAATTGAGATTTGGCAAAGAGAGATTTACCAATTTGGGGTCTTGGGTTTCTCATTTTCGATTCGGGCTTCATGAAATCAAATCGAAATCCGTGCCTTCAATGGCTGAGAGAAATGATACTTTGTATGCCTTCAATGGTTGTTCGTTGAACAATGCTCGTGGTCAGGTTACTAACCTAAGAGAAGTCGTGGGATACACTCTTTTTTATGACAGTAATATAAAAAATCATGTCTCTGTGAACAGGATTACACCGAATATAAGAAAATTGGGGATTTGCAATCCCTACAAATTGACAGAGCAATAAATCTTTTGTTATACTTCTTCAGTCAAACAGTCTACAGCAACACGATCATATGCAATGCATATGCAGTACCTACGCTACAGTATAAATGAGTCTCGCAACAAACAACTGTTTGATTATCAAAAAATCAATTCAGGTAGGAAATTCATCAAACATGTGGAATGCCAGGTAATAAACACTGAACCGAGAGTACCATTTAACATGAAATGGGTAAAACGAGAAACCTGAAAGCATTTTGACACTTTGGAACGGTGATAAACCCGTCGCTGTGATTCAAGCAAGGGTTTAGAACAGAGAAGTAAGCAGGGGGAGGGTGAAGGTGAAGATGCGGGTAGTTTGGGTATTTCCTTGTGAAGAGAAAAAAGAAAAGGAAATGTAAATAGCAATGGACCAAATGCACCAAGCCTGAAATGATATGTCTGGCCAGGGCTTTGCTGAACTGAACACTTTGATCATTGGGTCGTGACAAGAATCCTGAAAAGATATTTTCCTTTTAAATAAATTTATATAATTTGATATATGCCCAAATTATTATGAAACCATAGACAAGCTATCTATTTTTTTTCCCCCACAGTTCCAACCTAACATTCTAATGGATTGAAAGCTGGATTCTTAGGAGAGAAATGTTATTTATACAATAATCTTTTTCGTGTCCATCTCGCTCTTGCACTTCATTTATTATATGAATCTTCTTTTTTTTTTTTTTTGTTAATTTTAACAATCAATTGGAAGCTCGTGTATAGAGATTAGGGTTTTAATTCCCTTTATATCCTATTACATCCCTTAACACATGTGAGTGAAGTTTGTTTTGCCTTATATACAAGGGAGAATAGAAACTCTAGGACGACTGCTTCGATGCCATGACAACTTGTGTGGATGATGTTAGTTTTGCCCAAATAAGGTCCTAAAGGTTGGGGTAAAAACTCAAGATTTAGCAATACAATTACTACTAATTAGTAAGCATAGGAGTATATTACTAGAACGCGTCAGTGTTATGTTTTTTTTTTCTAGATAAATGTTAGTTTTTATTATTGTTAATTTTTATTAATAGGAAGATTTGAACATGCGTTCTCTCCCCCCTTTCTTTTTCTCTTCATCAGATCAATTTTATATCTCTGTACTAGTGCTCTAGTGTCACCCTGGCAAACTTTGTAGTGTTTCATATTATAATTCCGGTTTGTAATTGAATTCCCTTTTCCTTGATTATTGTGCTTGTTTAAAATATATTTGGTGGCAAGAACATAGAACGTTATAAATTGTTCTTGTTCCATTCTCTGATTCTGAGGTGTTACAGGAATGGCCAGAAAAAGTATATCCTCCTTATGCAAATGGGCCTGCATATATAATTTCCAGTGATATTGTTACTTTCATCCGATCTCAACACAAGGATACTAAATTTTTATCTAGACTAGATTTTACCTTGAAATATATATTCTGATGGCAGCTGTTTAAATTTAAAATGGAGGATGTAAGCATGGGAATGTGGGTTGAGCGATATAACAATACTAATGACAACAGAAGGTACTACAAAATCAATTTGCAAGAAATAGAATAGAATTTTGTACCAATGTTTCCAAAAAGAGAGGGGACAAAAAATGAACTGAGATGATTAGATGAAGCATCATAAACTACTATGTGGTTGAGCTTGGGGAGGGGGAAGAGGTGAAAACACAGTTCTAGACCACTTTCATTCGGCACTTGTGCATACTTCTTCTGGCTGATGATTCAATTTTGTGGGTAAATTCCTTGCTTCATATCTGCTCTCCTTCCCAGGATCTCTATAAGGTCATTCACTTAGGTGGTGGTGCAATTAAACAAATATTCATGGCTCTTACTGTCATCAATAGTATTTATAATATAAATCTGTCCAGCCACCAAAATAATGCCACGTGTCAAAACTATGCTCTAACCTTATTTTATTTTTCATTTTGCATTTTGAAAAAACGGACTCTGTTTTGCTTTTTGGGAGCACGGGTATACCAATCTAGTTGTAAACAAACTGTCAACTACAATATACAGTTTTTTATTATCAAAGTCGAGGGGAGGGGATGGTACCTTATTTCATGGCTAAGGTATGCTTTGTTGAGAGCTTATGGCAATGAAAGTATAGTAGTAGAAGTTGTACCTAATACTATGTTATCTTAAAAAGCTGAATCTTACTGAGTTATTAGTTAGCACTGTTCTTTACATTTGTGTATTAGGATTTAATTTTAAATAATGCTTAAGCATTTTTTTTAATATGCATTTGTACTTACTGCTTTGACTTACTCATTTAGCTTCTTTAATTTAGACTAAGTGAATAAGTGAAATTTGATACTCTTAAGTTCTTTGCTTTGGTCATTCTGTAAGTTTTCTTTTATCTAAGACTCTAAAATTCTTATTTTCTATTCAAATATTTAGGATTTTTTTTATAAAAAAAAGTCTAGAGGCTAGAAATTTGATAAAAGTTGAAGGATTTCATAAGAATTGTCATTAGGATTTGAAAGAGATTTTGAGATTTTTTTTAGGTGTAAGATAATGTAGAAAATGAGAGTTTGAGAATTTTAAGTAGATTGAATTTATTAATTTTTAAAAATAGATGGATTTAACTGGTTTGGAAATAATATGAAGGATTAAAATCATAGTTAAATTATGGGACTAAAATTAAGTCTAACTTTAACTTAAAGGTTGTTTTTGAATCCTGGATTAGAGATTATAAGTATCTTTTAAATGATTGGATCAGAAATCAATTATGTTTGTGATTAGTAATTATTATTAATTTAAAATAATTTTACACATAAAATAAATTAAATATGAATTTTATTATTAAATGGATGGTTTCTCCTAACATGAGTAAAAGAATTTACTCCTTGAGATCACATATTATTCTTACTTGCCTGTTATCACATTCTAACTCTTCCCTTTTTCTCACTCACACCTACAATACATTTACGTATTTTTGATAGTACGTCCTCAACGTTACTATTAACGAATAAGACCATTGAGAAACTATTAACGAATAAGAATATTGAGAAAGAAAAAAAAAATCTTAAGTTTGAGACTAAGGGCTAAGGCCTATATCAATATCCAGGTAACACCAAACATCAACAATTATTAGTTTTTATTCCTTGGAAAAGTTGTCCCGCTTTTCTGTTAATATGTTGCATGTTTTGATGTCATTTTGTATTTATTAAGAGTTTAATAGGCATATATATACACCACTAGTGTAAAGTTTTTATATTATGATATAACTTTTATCATTAAAGTTAACAAATTTATTATATATTATTTTATGATTAAATAATTGTAAAAAAATTATATTGTCGATATGTATACTATTTTCTCTTATTTTGATGGTATAAGAGTTTGATAAGTTGCAAGCAAGATAATGGATTAATGCCTAAATGGACTTGCAGACGACAGAAAGTAGATAGAGAGAAGAAATCACATGTTTAAGTGAGACCAGAAATAAAACACTAGATTTCTATCTATCCAATCTCAAATTCTAACGAAGGATAATTCAACCATTGTACAAACTTCGTGTTTTTTTTTATAGTGTTTTCTTTAGGCAAAATAAGTGCATTAATAAACGGTACCCGTGGTACCAAGAGTTACAAAAATGCAGAGACCTTGGTTATGGAATATTTATCACAAAAGATACCATAAATAGCAAATAACCAAAGTTGAGCCCTGAAAAAATGAAAACCAAAGTTGAGCCCACCAAAGCATAAACAATTCTGTATACATATGTCTCCCAAACTCTAAGGATTGTGATTAATGCTGATCTATACCATTTATTTTTTTAGTGTACTATCCGTTTTCATATCTTCTACAATTAACTACTTCTATCTAAATTAATCTAAGGGTGAAGTGTTCTAAAATATGACTAAGCATTTAAAAAATATAAATAATTTTAAAGGGTATATTTATTATTAATGTAAACTAAAATGCACATGCATGTATTTAACTAACTCTAATTAAAAACAAATATATTCATTTTTTATTATTTTGGAAGGCTTTCTTCCTTTGGAGATGTTTTATGAGCTGGCGCAACCATACTCTCCTCATGCATTTATCATGACAATGTGACTTGTTTTGTTAAGAGATGCAACAAAATTGGTTTATAATCCAAATCTTTAGCTCTCATGCAAAATTGTTGAACAAATGACGAATTTATCAATTTTAAAATATTAACAATTAACTACCTAATTAAAAAACCTTGGATGGAAAAATAAAATAACGTGAACACTAAATAAAACAATTGAGAAACTCATTAGAATGGGAGTTTAAGATCTTAAATTTTAATTTTGTTAACCCCAATGTATACCAATTAAAACAATTGAGAACAGGATATTTTATGCACCGTACCTAACATAGATCAATAGTTAACACTAACATTCTCTCCCACCGAATACTTTGGCACATTTCAAATCCTAGCCTGAAACTTGCTATTCAGAGAAATCAAGATGATAACTCATGGTGCTTACCTTTTTTTCTTAAAAAAATAAAAATTAAGATATTATAATTTCAAATTTTTCTCAAATAGAATTATAATAAAATATAAAATATTGTGAAGGCTCTTTGTGGGTGGGGGGGGGGGGGTGCTTTCAAGTTTCAACGTTCTCGAACACCATAATCCACGAATTCTTTAAAAAAAATAATATTATAAGCTACTAAAAATTGAGAGTTTTTATATTGCTTCCAATAATTTACTGTTAATTTTTTAATCAATTAAATTACAAATTAACTTCTCATTAATTATTTTTTTTGTTTTTTAAATTAGTCTTTGATTATTACTTTTTAAAATATGATTAAAAATAACTTTAGAAGTTTAAACCCTATATTTTTTTAGTTACTTTCAACACTTTTTCTAATTTTTAAAAAATTATCTTAAAAGTTATTAAAAGTATTTTAGGGTTCAAACTTCTAAAATTATCTTTACTTATATTTTTTAATTTAAAAACGATTCAATTTTAAAATTTTAAAAATAATAATCAAGGAATAATTTGAAAAACAAAAAATAATTAAAAAATGACATGTAATTTGATTGGTTAAAAAAATTAACAATATCAAAATCCTCCAAATTATTGAGAGCACCATAAATTT
>PYAF01000818.1:252545-274385 GCA_007407185.1 Glycine tomentella
TATTTTAGGGTTCAAACTTCTAAAATTATCTTTACTTATATTTTTTAATTTAAAAACGATTCAATTTTAAAATTTTAAAAATAATAATCAAGGAATAATTTGAAAAACAAAAAATAATTAAAAAATGACATGTAATTTGATTGGTTAAAAAAATTAACAATATCAAAATCCTCCAAATTATTGAGAGCACCATAAATTTGTTTACTAAACACTACTAATTAATATAGTCAAACAAGCTAGTTGTTTTTTATCGACCAATTTAGTTGTCAGTTTTTTACTTTTTATTAGTGAAAGAATTTAAACCTATGATGTCTCTCTTTTTTTTTTCACCACCAATCCAACATTATAATTCTTTATCAAACAAGCTTTTTGAAAATAATATGTATATTTATGAATTAAAAAATTACATTTTAATTGAAATATTTATGATTTTTTGTGTGGTTATATGTCAAAGTCAACATGTGTAAGAATCTAAATGCATGTTTATTTTAATTTACTAAATAATTATTTTTTAAATATTAAAATATATAAAAAATTATTTATTTAAATTAAATTAAATCATACATTTATTTAAATTTTAAGAACTTTACAGTTATTCCTGTCAACAAGAAATTTTGAATGATAAAAACAATAATAATTTTATTAAGTTTTAGGAAAATGTTTTTTAGACATTCAAAGATGTAGACATCATAAAAGAGACATGAAGAGAAGAGAGATAAATGTTGATAAGATTGATAATAAAAATACTTTTACTAGAGGGTTTCCAGGTATTGTTGAAAACGTCAAAAAAACAAATAGAAAACAATAAATATATTTTAGTTTTTTAAATATACAGTATAGAAGAAATAGAAAAGGATCATATAAAAAATTAAATTTAAAACAGCTCAGCACACCCAGTGTAAAAATATATTCTAATTATCAACGAATCCTATGATACGATAGAAAAAAGAAAAGAAAAATATTTATAAAATGGAAGTGTAAATATAAAAACTCTATAACTTTTATTCATAGCAATATAACTATAATTGAAATACAGTTTATAAGGTGATGTCGCGGATGATAGGGGCGAGCTGACGAGGTCCCAAGGTTTGTGAGGCATTGTCCTAAGTCCTAACCTAAATCATATGCTCGCTGTTATTATTGATTAATCCTTATAAAAACTAGAAAATCAATAATAGATATTCATTAAATGAAATTTTAATTTTCAATCTATAACAAACAAATACTTAATGTGTTTGAATTTTATCACGCTGCCAATTCACATGCTTAACATGGTCCATGCCTCTATGCACCATTTTGTACGACAACAATAATAAGTTAATAACTGAGTCCCAAGGTGGTTATTGAATTTATTTTAAACTAAATAATAGTTTAAGGATTTAATGTCTCTATATTGAAAGTTTTGTAGACGTTTAATTAATTATAAATTATTATTTAAATTACTTTAAAATAATTATTTTAAAAATTAATAAATTTATTTTAACCTAATAAATTGTAATTGAATGTACAAAAGTATATAACATTTTAGTGATAATTTAATGATAATATTGTCAACGTCACAAAAAACAACAATAATAAATAAACCCCACCGAATTGTCTCGTGTATTGGAATTAACTTGCACAGCATTCACACCCTTTTAAAATGCATAAGCTCCACGTTTTTATATAACGTCCATTTCACTTCCCTTGCCAGCACGGTCCCCCCTCTCTTTCTCCCGTTTAAAATATCTCATCCCCACACTCTTCCTCTTCTTTCTTTGCCTCAAATTAAAATCCAACTCCTCTTTCAATTCGCACACACCCAACCCAACCCTTTCAATCAAAACCAAAGAACTTGATATATATAATTGTTTCCATTTCATACTTCACTATATATGTATATATACATATACACGAATTGAAGCTAGCATATCTAGTATATATCTTACCCTTAGACACAACAAATTCCACATAACAATTTCATCTAGCAATGTTAAAAAACCAACCACAACCAGATTGGCCTGAGCCCATTGTCCGGGTTCAGTCCTTATCCGAAAACTGCATAGATTCAATCCCTGAAAGGTACATCAAGCCTTCTACTGATAGACCATCCACAATAAGTTCTAATTTTGATGATGTCAATATTCCAATCATCGACCTTGGTGGTCTATTTGGTGCTGACCAACGTGTCTCAGCCTCAATTCTTAGGCAAATTTCAGACGCTTGCAAGGAGTGGGGCTTCTTCCAAGTCACTAACCATGGTGTCAGCCCTGATTTGATGGACAAGGCTAGGGAAACTTGGCGTCAATTCTTTCACATGCCCATGGAGGTGAAGCAGCAATATGCCAACTCGCCAAAAACCTATGAAGGGTACGGAAGCAGACTTGGAATTGAGAAAGGTGCTATTCTTGATTGGAGTGATTACTATTTTCTTCACTATCTTCCCTTGTCACTCAAGGACTATAACAAATGGCCTGCCTCGCCTCCCTCTTGCAGGTAATTAACTATTCATGTTATATAAAATAGGACAAAACTTAGATACAATTTGTGTTAGTTGGTATTGTTTTCCAATTAGAGTAAGAGTTTCATCTCAATATTTCACCTAAGTATATATGAGTTAAAAGATCATTAGTAAGTTATTAAGATGAAATTTCAATTCTAATTGAAGTTCTCCAATCAGAATAAGAGTTTCATCTTAGTAGTCCACTTAATACACCATATGAATTAAAGGTTTAATTGGTTATTGAGAGGAAACTTTGGTATGATCTGTGTTTTATTTATATTTGTATTAAAAGCAATCATAATCTCTAGGTTCGAGATTTAGTCATACTTATTTTTCGCTTTTGTGAGAATTAAAAACTCACGTTCTTTTTCCATTAACTCAACATGTAATGTCAAATGAGTTGTATCCATTGGATCATAACCTGTGTTTTATATATAGTAATTAGTTGTATATTGTTTTGTGCAGGGAAGTGTTTGATGAGTATGGGAGAGAGTTAGTGAAGCTATGTGGGAGGTTGATGAAGGCTTTGTCAATAAACCTTGAATTAGATGAAAAAATTCTTCAAAATTGTTTTGGGGGAGAAGACATAGGGGCATGTCTAAGAGTGAATTTTTACCCTAAATGTCCACGGCCAGAGTTGACGTTGGGTTTGTCATCACACTCAGACCCTGGAGGAATGACTATGTTGCTTCCAGATGATCAAGTTCCCGGTCTTCAAGTTCGAAAATGTGATAATTGGATTACCGTGAAGCCTGCACGCCATGCTTTTATCGTCAATATTGGAGACCAAATTCAGGTGAATGATCTTTAATTTCGTTCACATACTATTATCCCTATTCAGAAAAGTTCAATTGTTAGTGTTTTTTTTAATTAAAAGTTCAATTGTTAGTTTAGTTTCTCCTCAAACAATTGACGAGTCGAAACGTGTGTCCTTTACAAATTAACAGTTAAGATATTTTCCCACATATGTTTCCTTTTTCCTCATTTTTAAATTCGCACCACTCTCAGAATGATGAAATTTAAAGTGAGAAAGTATAACAATTCACTTTCCTTTTATTAGTTAAAATTTATAAAAAATTATGAGACATTTATTGAATAAAATGTGAGACACAATTATTTTTTAAAATATTTCAACAAATAAGACAGTATGTTTAAAAATTATGTTGTTAGTATTTCTCATTTAAAATTAGTTAAGATTATCAATTATTTTAATTAAAACCAATGAAAAATATACTTATTATATATTTTATTTTCATACTCAGGGTAAAGAATTTACGTTATTATTCAGTTAAAAATGATTTTATATGTTACTTTTGAATTAGTTATTATAAACTTAGTTTATGATAGTCGGATAATGCTTTTATTTATTTGTACCAAAAAAAGATGATGATTTTATTGTATTCGAATTAGATATTTATTTTATTACTTTACATATTTAATTATTTTGGATGAATCGAATTCCTCACAATAATTTACCCTGGCATAAAACGGGTTAATAGTTGATTATTTTTCTTTCAAGTTTGGGATATCTGTAATATAAAAGGTTTTCTTTCTAAAAAAATTACGCCCACTTACAAAAAGTGGATAAACATTTGACCGACAAGGTTCAAGGATAGAGTCATAGCTTTGATGTGAAAAAGATTCCTTGACACTCTCGAAGAATATATCAATATAGGCCATCGAGCTAAAGCTATGGAGTATGTGTATTGATTAGTTAGAGGTAGAGAAAAAGAAAAGAAACGTGATATATAAAATAAAAAGAGTTAAAGTAAGTATAAAATCAAGGATTTGAAAAAATTAAAGTTATTTTTTACACGAAATATCATCTTATACTAGCTAGGCATAAGCTCAGTGGTATTTTTGTCATTGGTGTGCTTTTATTCATCCTTTCTGAACCATGAAAATTCCACTGTACGTAACTAATAAAGTGACCAATTATAACCTGATCGACCATGTGAAAGTAGAATAACCGCTCCCAATCATGTGCAATAGCACTAGCTAGCGTTTATTTATTTATTTGACTGTTCAGGACCCAATATGCCAATATGTTCCTTATGAAATACTATTATTTCCACTCTGACTAAAACGGTGGAATATTTTAATTTGTAAGAATATATGAAACGCACAAGGACAATGCATTCCGTCTCACTTCCTCACCTAAATAATAAAAGAAAAGAAAGTCATCACACAAATCAACTGTCAGGAATTATTCTCAAATAAGAAAATGTCAGATATTTAGCATTATTTGCTTATAAAAATTTCATATCTACATAATCAAGCAAAGTGCATATTGCTTGACAATTTTCCTTCTCATTGAAATTCAAGATTTATTTGCAAATATTTAGCTGCTTAATTATCAAGTCACAAAACTGTATTGGTTAACTCATTTGTTTGTTTTTTTTGTGTATGATTAGGTTCTAAGCAATGCAATTTACAAGAGTGTGGAGCACAGAGTGATAGTAAATTCAGATAAAGAGAGACTTTCTCTGGCATTTTTCTACAACCCCAAAAGTGATATACCCATTGAGCCAATAAAAGAGCTGGTAACACCGGAAATGCCCTCACTCTACCAAGCAATGACCTTCGATGAATACAGACTCTTCATTAGAATGAGAGGACCTCGAGGCAAATCTCAAGTTGAATCTTTAAAGTCTCCCAGATGATCAATTCTCTCATAGGCTTTTTATTGCTTACATTCTATGTCCATTTCAAATAGTAAGTCACTATATATGACGTGTTTGGTTTCACGTCTTTACAGCGTGCGTGCGTGTTTAGTTTCACGTCTTGGATGTGATTTTTTTTTTTTTTTTTTTACATCTTAGATGTTATTTTAAGAAGTTATTAGTTATATATAGTTTTTATGTCTGAAATGTAATTCCTTACTTCTCAAGAGTTTACAAGCACGCTATACCTTATTGGTGTATAATTAATTGTAAATCTTGTAATTAGATCGGGATTTGTTTGCACATTGAGCCACAGAGTAAGGATATGTAATAGAGATTGGATATATAGATATGATATTGTTTTGAAAAGCTGTTTTCTACTTTGCTCTGTAATGATGGCTCAATATGACTTTTAAAGTAGCTAGTTATTTCAAAAAAAATTATGCTATGAATTAATTTTCACTCTAAATATGACTTTTAAAGTAGCTAGTTATTTCAAAAGCCAATAATTAGATGACACGCTTTTTTTTTGCACTGTATATTTATTTAAATCAAATTCTGTTATAAATAAAATTCTAAAATAATATCGTATATAACACGTTTTTTTTTCCTAAGTTCATCTAAATACATCTGTAACCTACCCTTACACACTGAATTACAATTCTAAAATATTCCACTGCTTTCGTTTGCAATTCTAAAATAATATCACTATAAATTTATTAAAGCAGCATAATATCATTATTTTAGAAGCAGAATCACATGTACTTTCGTTTGGTTTTTTACAATTTGGCTTTACATGTGACTTGTAATCTTGTTTGTTTTCTTTACTGTTTGAATATTTGTCTGAAAACATTCGTTATTATCCTTAAACAATAATTAAAATATGACATGCATGCAGCGAGAAGAAATTTAAGGACACGTAATACTTATTTAAAATTTAATATAAAATAGGCTTTTAAGTAAATTAATATGTTAAATTAGACATGAAAAAAAAAGTCAGGGAAAAAAACCTATAACAAGTAATAAGTAAGATTTAAGCCTTAATTTTTTTAAAATAGGCTAAACTTATTTAAATAAAGTCTCGTTTGACTCACGCTATTTTCATTATCCCTATTCTTACCCTTTGTTTAATAAAAGAGAAATAGATGGAGAGAAAAGAAATAAGTGACAAACAAAAAGTTGAATTGTTTGACAGAGATAAAATGAGAGGGATTGGAATAAAAAGTTATGAGGTTCATTATTCATTCCTTATCAATTTATCACATATTTCTTTTCACCCATTTATCTATTTCCTTTTTTTTTCATTATTCCTAAACTAAATAACTTTGTTTCTATTCTACTTCTTATATATTTCTATTCACCTTTTTTATTTCTAGTTATCATATTTTGTACTTCTTTTTTTCTTCCAACCAGACATATTTAGAAACTATTCTTGGGATAATCAGCAGTAGTGTTTTGAATGGAAACCCTTTCTGGTTTCCTCCTAACCTGTGGTTTTTTAGATAGAAACTATCTGTAACTCTCCTAACCCCTTGAAATCTCTAAAAAAATCGATCATTACGATTTTTCGTTTTATCTTTTTGTAGTTTTTTTTTTTCCTAATCTAATGTAATGATGTTTCCGTCATTTGCTTATCTGATTATATAATCTCCTTTTCATTTGCAAACAAATATTTCGTTTTTGCCCCTGGCTGATTGATTGCAAGAACTTGTGTCTATCAAAATCAGTCTCATCTTTTTACAAAGAAAAATTAGATAATTAGTTGTGTTATTAGGGGCCTACTCAAACTGCTGCAAAAAGCGGCAAGTTCTGAATTCAAACTTATATATGATGCTACCGTAAGAAGAAAATTAACTTAGGTATAATTTAAATTTATTTTTTTAGAGAAATTAACATAATTCTTTATAAATTAATTTTTGCATAACTTAATATTAACTCAAGAAGAAGTTTTATTTTAAGTTTTTTACAAATATTTATGAAGAGATTTATCTTTAAAGAAAACTCTAAATAAATTAAACTAACTCCATTATAACCTGAAAATTAAAAATACAAACTATCCCAGCAAAGCTTGTCCAAGTCCTCATAGAAGAATTATCAGCATGATTTGAAGTGTCAGCATTTTTTTATTTACATATATGATATTCTATATTAATAATAGTAAGAGATAAACCAACAATCATTATCATGCAGTGTAGTTTGACTTAATATTGCTTTATGTGTAATCCCTTGATAAACAAATGAATGCTGACATATTCATGTTGCCACTGAGCTTTATCTCGCATTGAAACAAACGGTTTGAGTTGAATTTTCTAAAACACCGATAGCGTCCAAAGTTAGCATTGTCAACTTTTCATTAAAATAAAAGTATACCTGTTCAACATTCTAAAATAATTAGCGCTGTAAGTTATATATGTGGTTTAAAAAAATTATCTAATAATCTTAATTATCACGTGATTAATTGAAACTGTGCATAAACTAATATAGAATGCTTTATTTTGATAAATTAAATGTCTCATGTTACGTACATGATAGGGCAGTTTTCTTTGTGTGAAATTTGAATTTGTCGAACTCTGATTGGCTATTAGCATCGCAATATAAAATATTCCCTAATAATGGTGGAAGCAGTTATTAATGTGATGTGGTTAACCTTTCATTGTATTTTAAAATAATGTCGTAGAACACCATATGGGGTTTGGGTTCCTATTGGTAGTTTTCTTAATGTTATATACATTAATAAATTCATATTTGTATTTAAAATTTTATTTTTTAAATAATTTTATAATATTAGTTTGTCTGAAAAATTACAAGTTGCCAAAATTTTCAAACTTAATTGTTAATACTAATCATAACTTAAAGATAGAAATTACAAATATATATAAAAAATTACAAACATATTAAAATAATATAGTATATATCATTATCATTTTCATTTTAGGAGAAGTACACCCTACGGTTTTTCTTTATTTCTTTAGTTTTCTCCCCAGTTTGTCCCACCCGTGACTTGTATGAACATTTGTCGGATAATAAAGTTTGAACTGGTACATAATACAAAATTAGATTAATGGTTATGTATTATTAATATAATAATTCTTATATAATTATTATTGCTATAACTTTTAAGATAATTATTATAAAAATTAACAAATTTATTACATAGTAATTTTGATTAGATTATATTGTAAACTTGTTTTATATTGTTAGTATATAATTTATTGGTTTAAATTTTTTTTAGTTCTTGTAATTTAGCATTTTTATATTTTTAGTCCTTGTAAAACTATTTTTTTTATTTTAGTCATTATGAATTATTTTTGTTTTATTTTTATTTTTATAATACTTTAGATAATATTTTTAAGAAGTAGAAATAAATAAAAATTACAAGAACTATTTTTTTTGTTGCAAAGAAAAAAAACACAAAATTGAAAAGAAAAAAAATGTATTAAACCTGACCTATTTTCACACACACAATTCATTTTATTAAAAAGTTTATCATGAATCTTTAAATAAGATTAACTACATCTTAAAATTTTTTTCACTATATTATTAGAGTGAAATATTCATTAACAAAGTTAATGGTATTTTATACTATTAACATCGTGAAAAAAATTAGGATGAAGTAAGACATTTCTTTTTTAAAGATTGAATTAATTATTAATTGTATGAAAAATTTATAACAAAATTAGTATTTTGAGTTGTGCAATACTTATTTCGTTCCAAAATAAATATAATCTTAAGTTGTTTTGCTTTTACACACATCAAGAAAAATAATAAATAGGTAAAAAAATAATTTTACAAAACTAACGTTATTATTAATATTACATTTTAAAATAACATTTATCAAATGTAATAGTGAAAAAATAATTAATATTACATTAAAAAGTTAACATGACACTCATTAATTTTGAGATATTTTTCTTTTAAATATAACATTTATTTTGACACAAAGGAAGTACACATTTGATACTATTAACATATTGATCGTATGCGTAAGAATACTACGAAATGGGCTAAATTTTTTTTGTAGTATAACTCACTTTATTACGAGCTGGAAAACACTTTTATATACTCTTTTTTTTTTGCATGTCACAAGCATAAAATATACGTTAAGACAAGAGGAATATGTAGGTGCACTGTGCACATGTCCCAAATCATATTCTAAACCAAATTTAAACACAAAATCAAATAATTCAGCACCATTAAAATAAAATAAAATAATCATGTGTCTCTGTTGCTCTTATGTGGCGTGATGCAGCAGCAGCAGAGGTCACCCTCATCTTTTTCGTGAAAAAGCTGCAGCGAACATCATCTAGGGGCTTCGAATGGTCTTTTTATTCGTCTAGATTTTTTTTTTTTTTTTTTACATTTTTATTTTGTTTTATTTTGTTCACTAAAATCTGGTGTGGGGCCAAGCCTCTTTGCTCTTAATGTAGCTGGCCCAATTGTCCCTGATCATGTGCAGGTCTGAATTGGGCTCTGTCTTTGGAGCTAAATCAAGAGATTTTCTTTTTTAACCCAGCACATTTCTTCTTGCATCGGGAAGAAGGAAAATAAAATAAAAAATACCCTTACTTATATAGTCTATACAGATTGCTAACATATAACATTCTAGTTATTAACATAATATTCTAATCAACTTACAGGATTCTAATTATTAACATGATATTCTAATCAACTCAATTGAACTAATAGATCAATTATGTTAAAAATAATTAATATTGTTAATAAAATATTAAAATTTCTAATGTATAATTAATATATATAAATTTACATAATAAATTTTGTAAAAATTAATTTTGATCTAATAATGTATTTTTTAATATATAAATTTTAAATAAAAATCATAAATTTAAATAAAAATCATAAGTTTAATAAAATTTATATATGAAAAAATGCATTATTAGATCAAAATTAATTGTTACGAAATTTATTATATAAACCTATATGTGTATTAAATATATATCAGGAATCAACGGGTATTTCTAGATATATCACTAAAAAGAATCGACACAATACGCCTAATCGATTGGAATTAAGAAAATTTTGTCCCCGTTGTTGCAAACATACAATTCACGCATAAATAAAATTTTAGTATTAGTTATAGTGACACCAATTATTTTTAACATAATTTATCTATTAGTTCAGTTGATTTTTTCCTTTCACTATTGGGTGTATGAAAAAATATGCTAGGTGCAGGAAGAGAATTTCCTAAATTAAAATTGATTATACATTTTTAGTATGTTCAATATAATAGAACAAAAGTAAATCGAGATAAAAAAAATAAATTAAAATAAAGTATAAAATTATGAATTTCATCTCCTTTTATTATTTATTTGATTTTTTTTTCTTTCTCACTGCAAAACCTTATACAATTGGATACATACTTTGCTAGCATAGTACTTTTGATGGAATGTTAATGCTAAATAATTGCTCATCTATGGGGAGCTAAAAACTGAGACCATTTTTTAAAACAAGAAACCTTTACAATACAATGGGCTTAAAAGTAGTTACATATATTTCTGACGTAATGTTTCATCAAAATAAAAATTTAAACAATGGAAGTGGTTAGATATCTCTAAATAGAATATTGTCCATACAAAATTTCAAAAGAATTATAATTAAATTTCATGCATATTGTGTGCAGTTAACCGTTTATTGTTAGAAAAAAAACTTATTTATTAGTCTAGTTAAATTAGATTCTAATAATCTTATGCATATTGTCCTAGCTAGCTGATATTTGTTTCAATTTTACTTTCATTTTTTTTACTGAAAAAAAAAATGAAAAGTAGCTGGTGTCTTGTTTCAATTTTACTTTTCATGAGTGACACGAGACTCCTATAGATGCTGCGGAAATCCTGGTTCAGGATTCTTTATCTATCAGATAATTTTCATGTTTTGTTTATTTCATTATGTTTATGTCCCAAAAAACAAATTTAATAATCGGATGTTAAATGATTGGTTCGTTTTTCAGTATAACTGTTAGCATCAATTGACTTGATGTTTATTTATTTTGTTATTTATTTGTTTGTTGTTAATTATTGACTAATATTCGTGATAGTAGCCAAATGTCAGTACATAATTTAGAGAAATTTCCAGAACCAGTCCAACATAATTTAGATTAAAGTTTTTTTTTCCCTTTAGAGTGTGTTTGGATGGAGCATTTTAAAATTTCAGGGAATTTGAAATTCAAAGAATTTGAAATGCATCAATTAAAATTCTTAAATTTTTAAAATTTCTTGTTTGGATAAACAAATTTAAATTCCTTTAATTTGAAATTTCTTGTTTGGATAAATAATTTAAATTTTTTACATTTTGAATTCTTTATTTGAATTAAATAATTTCAATTTATTATATTTTATTTTTTTTGGATCCAATTATATTTAAAAAATATAAATGGTCATATAAATAAAAATTATTATTTTTATAATAATTAATTTAAAAATCTCTCTCTCTCTCTCTCTCTCTCTCTCTCTCTCTCTCTCTATATATATATATATATATATATATATATATATATTGTTGCAAGCTTTCCAAAAGGGTTATCACTGGTAGGGATAAATCATGCAAGGAAAGAAGATAAATCAACAAGGCAACAATAAAAGACCTAAAATTCAATCATTTAAGAGGGAAAAAAAGAAATAGAAAGATACAGCAAAATGAGCATGAATAACAATGGTCCATGTGATGCTAGGAGAACAACCAAAGACAGAGAATGAGGACCCAAGAAAAGAAAATAATAAGGATGTAGGTGGTCCAATCGCCAAGCCACTTTGTGTTCCTGTTCAGATCTGTAGTTAGCACCGCCTTACAGATTTGCCATCAAACCTTTGAAGCCATGGATACTCTTTTGATTTAAAACCCAGAAAATTTAAACCCAAAAACTCCCTCCCTCTAATAGAGATAGTTATAGAATGCTAAGTTGCACTGTCCTTTCATATAAAAGGAGTCTGTCATAATAACTTTTTTTTTGGAACAAGCATAAGATAATATTATTAAACACCAAAATTGGAACAAGATGTACCAATTTAGGCGTGAAACCAACATTACACAACGAGTACACCAAAATTGCATAACTCTACTTCCTCTTAATTCACATGATATCAGGGACAAACATTATTAATAACTACCAATACGTTCCTCTTAATTCACATGACATCAGGGATGAAAATTATTGATCAAACTGAATAGAAAGAATGGCCCTGTATCTCATTCTCCTTCCCCTAAATACACAACGTAATAGTATACACACAAAGAAAGTTGCAATGAAGAACTCAGCAAATCATATTAGTTTTCAATACCAATCCCCCAGCTGACAAAGGCAAACCCATCAATCAAACATGTCGGTTAATCAAATTTTTGTTTGCACAGCTCTGTTCATACTTCAGATTATCAGCTTATCAGATTACTCTTTTTTTAGAGTAATAAATAGTGAATAGTTTCACCCAAGACATTAACGTCACTTTGAAACACACAAATTGTAAATGAAACAGGTTTATGCTATCCATCACTTTGAAATCAAGATTAAGAAACAAAATAAAAAACACAAATCAACGACAAACTTTGAATCAAGAAACCCTAGATTATAGAAGAAGAAAAAAACAGAGATGAGAAATTAACGAACCAGAGATAGCAACGAAACTGCAAAAGTGATAGTGAGGGATGGTCGAGCGAGAATCTGAGTGAGGGAGAGCAAGAATCTGAGCGAGGGAGAGAGAGCGAGAGTCTGAGAGCAGAGACCGTGAGAGAGAGAGTGTTAGCAGCGGAGAGTGAGAGAATTTTCAAATTCTCTCTTTTTAGTTGAGAAATTAAAATCCCTTACTTTCAGTTAACTGAATTTCAGATTAAAATTTCTGAAATTTTAAATTTTTTTAAATAAAATATCCAAACATAAAATTTTATCTTAAAAAATTTTAAATTCTTGTTTAAATTACTTTTCCCAATTTAAATACCTCATCCAAACATGGGAGTTTTTTTTGTAAGGTCAAACTCTATCTTTACATATATCTTTTAATGAAAGAATTAATTTCTATATATTATCAGTATAATTTTTTTATATGGTCCATCAGTCAAAAATACTGTAATTAACTTTTAGAATAATTATTATAAAAATAAAAAATTTGTTATACATG
Source organism: Glycine tomentella (assembly GCA_007407185.1). Classification (NCBI taxonomy): domain Eukaryota; kingdom Viridiplantae; phylum Streptophyta; class Magnoliopsida; order Fabales; family Fabaceae; genus Glycine; species Glycine tomentella. Next base: position 265,814 of record PYAF01000818.1, read on the forward strand.
ACAATTTGTAATATGAAAAATTAGAATATAAATGCATTCAAACTTATTTCTTAATAAAATATGTCTTAAAACAAATTAATCTAAATAAATTGTCATGCATTTCCATTCCAAACCCTATTACTGGTGCCAAATTAACGTGCATCTTTTTCTTTCAATTCTACCGAACAAATGAGAAAGGAAGCTGTCGTGCTTCCATTTATTTTCTTCTCTTCTTTCAAATACGAGCAATCACATGTTTATGGTTATGGGTTTCGATCATCATCACCATATATTTTTCAGCTATTAACCATTTCATTCCAACTGTTAGATTTGTTTCCTATTATCAATATGAATATAATTTCGTTTTTTAATTTGGTTTATTTAACTACTTTGTCAAAAATTGCTCGTTCTTAATGTATTATTGTTAGTCGATTAATTGTGCAATGTACCTATCGCAATTAATTAATGGAATTATAAGATAAATTAGGTTTGGAGATTCTGGAGAATCAATTATAATTCCTATACATTCAATCGATTATTGATTAACAAATTTATTAGGGTTCTTGTGTTTTTCTTGTTGTCAAACATGATCATTGGGTGTTAGTAAATTTAAAACTGGTAGTTCACAATAAGAAGAGACACGATTGTGAAGGAATTAAGTTACATGTAAAACAATAAGGTAGGCCTTTCCTAGGTTGAATTGTTAGAAGGAGTGAAAGGGGAGGTTGGCATGTTCCAAGGTCACGCTGTCAAGACAAGTTACAAGCCACAAGAGCTTATTAATTGTAGTACTTACAAATGACGTATCAAGGAATGGTTATAAGGAGAAATTGAGCATAAGATCTTTATGTTTTCACAGGTCGATCTAATGAACTGAGCCAAACCTTATTACCTTAGAGAAAAGATTAAAGAACGAGGGAAAATGATACAAACAATAGAAGCATTGAAAAAAAAAATGTTAAATATAGGAAGTATTTTATTGTCTTCATAATGGGATTTGGGATTGTTCAAGATTTGGATAGATATACTGTAATGTTTTACTTTGAGTCATATATACTAGAAAGAATTATCATACACTGCAATCTTAAGGCTATGTTTGGATAAAATTTGTGAACATACTTTTAAGAATTTCAATGTACATTCTTGAATTCTAAAACATAAAATGAAGATGGAAGAATTTGTTGTTATTTTTTTATTGATATTAGAAGTTTATAACAACTTACATATAATGTTCAATCAATTCCCCCAATCAATTTATCTAAATTCCAAACATATACTTATTAGTTGACAATGCAGTGTCCAAAATCTGTATTTGAATTAGATCCCCAGCTCCGGGAAGTTCCAGTGGAACATCCTTAGCTGGTAGAACAACCTCCCACAACTCATTGGGTTTGCCCATATGGCCATGTAACTATGTAAGCACACACATGTTATCTTTTTCTACAGGAAAAGTTTGGTCTGGTTTTTTTTTTTTTTTTAGAAAAAAAAACTAATTGGGTCTAATTAAAAACTTATTTAAAGGATTATTTTGTAATAACATTCATAAATAACTCAAAAAGTTCACTTTTAAATAAGCTAAAAAAATCCCTTTATGTAAACTAACAACATACGTTTTTAAATGAATAAATATAGAATTTCAAGAAATTATAAAAAAAAAATAATAACATACATCAATAATAATATATTTATAATAATCTAAATATGTCAACTTCTTCGATATAGAAAACTTTTTTAATAGCCCAAATTAAATAAATATTTTTTAAAAAATAACTATGATATACTTTATTTAGTAAATAACCTTAAATGATATTAAGTTTAGCTTAATATGAGTGAGGTCATATCCATCACCTATCCTATTGTTTATCCACATGTCTAGGTAAGTAGAACAATTAGATGGATGTCTTTGATCAAGGGCATGAAAATCCCCAAGATCAAATTGTTTCCTTGCAAAACTATATTAAGGTGGATTTGTATTAAAGGAGGCTTTGAAGCCATGGAGTGTACCAATGAGAAATGCCATGATTTTCACTCTACAAGTTCTAAATTTAGCTCCATTATGCTCCCCATGCTTTGGGGTTACTTCTGTTGGATGAGAAATCGTAGCTTTTCTTTTCTCCATCCTATCTATATAAGGGAAAAATAAACTTTTTTTATTTAAAATAAAACAAAGCTTCTTTGAAATATAGAGATGTGGTTTAAAACATAAGGTATACGAACAATAAAAAATCAATGATTGAAACTACGATAAAATACACAAACATAAATAATAAATTATAGTTAAAATGGTAACTGATAATTTTTGTATTAATAATTATAATCACAATCTATCTCTAAGAATTCAGCACCCCTTATTTTAGAATAGATAAATATATTTTTAAGAAGAAAAAATCTTGGTGACAATGGCACCTCATGCTTATAATCATAAAACACAAACCTCTTATTTTTGATTCATCAATATATGTATTAATCAATTACATCAAGCAACAGCTTAGAATAAATGAAACAAAGAAGGCATTTGATTTAAATATGCAAAGGATAATCACACATAGCACTAGCTGCAGATTACATATTATACACAATTAAAACCTAGACAAACAAACCCAACAAAATAATAGGATTGAAGGCTAAATTAGTTTCACTATATGCTACAGCTAAATTATACATCCATACAGAAAAGACAACATTTGCTGGTTGAAAGTCAGTCTAAAATTATCCTTGGGGGAAGGTGTACACCAGCAGCTTGCTCAGGACACGTAACAAGTTTTACAATAGAACTAGCAGTGAGGTTGTATCTTCTCTGTATTTCTGTAAATCCTTCATATAGAACTTCCTCCAACCAGTTCTCCACCTCCCTATCCCGGTCTGAAACATATTGAGCTGCAAGAAATTGGTCCATGACTTCTGTCTGGATCTGCAATGCACACTCGGATCCAAGAATTTTATTGAAGTTACTTCTGATCACTTTCAACACTCTATCCGCAAGTGCTTCAAAATCATAAGGTTCAAAAACAACTGTTTCATCAACCAGATCACATAAATCTTGAAACCAAAGGTTTTGGTTCTCAGTTGAGACATGATCAGAGTTTCCATCATTTGTTTGTTTCTGTTCATTCTCTTCTGCTGGGAGATTCAAATCTAACAGCCAATTTGATGTTGTATGTGCCCTTTTAGCTGTCTCAGAGAGAAAATGCAGATCATGAAATTCATCGTCACCAATCAACTTTCGTTTGTTTAGGAAATTTAGATTAGGAACGGCATCTATTGAATTGTTAGTTGCACTGATGCTTTGGCTTCTGATGTCTCCAATCACTTGTTCAACTTTTATCTTGATACCTCCCCCTTTTGCCCTCAGTATTCTTTCCTCAGAATAGTTGGAAGGTTCCCCTCTTGGCATCAAACTATTTTGGTAATCTGAGAAAGAAAAAACAAACATTGTATTGTTTACACTAACTTCTCGTCCATGTGAGTCTGAAATTTTTCCTGTCTTGATGGCTTGAGACAAACTATTTTGAGCTAGAATATCTGCCTTGTCTACATTTTCAAGGAAAACCACAGACAAAGGTTTCTTGCAACACTCCCCTACAATAAAATCAAGGGCAGTCTTCCCTCTGAATTTGGCATTGCATCCTTTCATTTCTTCAGAACCTAGATCCACAAAAATAAAGCTTTCACGGCTACCGTACAATAGCTCAGCTAGAGAAACAGCAATTTTCTTTTTACCAAGTCTATCAGATCCAACAAAATTCATCCAGATGTCCCCAGGCTGATTTGGTCCACGGTGGTTAACCCTCTTTGTTGGGCTGCAAACAATTGTTTTGATGATAGCCCGTAAAGCTTCATCTTGCCAGGTTACATCCTTGGAAAGAGCTTCAAAAAGAATTTTGGAATTTTTTGCATCAACTTGTCCACAATAGTCAAAACTTAAGCAGGATGAAGACTGGGATGGATGCTTCAAGATATTCCCATCAGCCAAATTAAAGTTTGGAGAAAATCGACTTGGGATTTCCTTTGGAGGCTCCATGGTATATTGAACAGCGGGTTTCTTCAATTTATTGCTGGTAGGAGAAGAGCATATTCCTAACCCAAGATCTGTGGTTACAGAAGTTACAGATGTGGGAGACATTTGACTACCATCACACACACTTGAATTGGACATGTTGCATGATCTTCGGTCACCTGACTCGTGATCTTCCACTTTCTGGAACATCTCAGCAAGTTTTGAATTATATTTCTCCTGCTTTGCCTTGAAAACTGCAGGAAAAGGACTACTTGATTGTGATGTAGGCATCATTTGCATGCCAACAGGTATATGGGAGTTGAGATTGATGCATTCACTAGGAGATTTGCTGCTGCAATTGTCAGCATCTTCCTTTTTCTTTTCAGCACCACAATGAAACCCCACAACAGTTGGAAAAGTAATTGCATCTCGCTGGTGCAGATGCTGGGATAACTTGTCAAAGTTCTTATGCAGTGTCCCAGATTCACTACTATCAAGCAAAACACCATTATCTTTGGTCTGCACTGAATGAAAGAAAAGTGATTTTTACACAAACAAAACAAAAAGGACTTCATCGATAAAGTATAAAACAACCGCAGATGATTTATTATACTATCAACATAACTAAAGTTACATTCACAAATGATCTGCAAGGATGTCTTGTAGGAGGGGACTTAATTGATAAAGTATAAATCAACTCCAGATTATTTACAATACAACGAACAGAACTAAAGTTACATTCACAAATGATCTGCAAGGATGTCTTGTAGGAGATGAAGGTTGGTTTTTGAAGTGCTAACTTATCAACTACCAATACAGAACGACCAAATAGAAAAGATTATAATGCAATATGGTTACGGTTGCTAATGCAAGCCATTTGATTATACAGGCACAATCAATCAGTAAACATACGATAACTTGTTTAGTCTCATTTCCGGTTCCTGTGCAAAAATGGAATTATCAATTCCCTAAAAAGGCAAGAAGCAACCCACTTAAAACATTTGATCAGTGAAATATTTTTAAAAAATTTACTAACCACAACAGTAGAGCAAAATTTGTTAGTTTATAGTATAGATTGTCATATTGCATCTTTGAAACAAAAAACAACAGTTCATTTTTTGTTAATCAGCTGTTAAGACCACACTTCCTGACAAATTAAGAGTCAGCAAAAGAAGTTTTAAAGCCTTTGAAACATTAGTTTTAAGTACACGTTACTAGACTAACCAGTTACTTTAAACAAAGAAAAGCTTGTAATTTCAAGAATTGCACAAGCTTATTCTTTACTACAACTGGCACAAGTAATTTTTAGCGTGATAAAGGAAAAAAGTACTATCAAAATACACAGTACAAATAGGTCCATTTCCCCATCAAGCTTGTTCATAACTTTTTTTGAAAGGGTTGCTCATAACTTTTGTCCACTGGCCATAGCTTGACATTAAATCTAGTTTGTTTTAGTTTTCTCCTTTTTGGGGTTGGTAAATAGCCACATTCAATTGAAAAATTGCTCAACTTTACAGTCTATACAAACAAATATATAATATAATAATAAATTGAATTGTTGTATCTGAATTCTACGCACCTTAACATTCAACCCCTTTGCTGAGCCAAATTCTGCAATCTGCAACCACGGAGGCAAGTTAGATTGATGCGGATCAGCAGCTGAAGAAGCAGAAAACCTTTCCTTGGACGAAGCAAGGACTTCATGTTCACACCTTTCCCCAAACTGGTGACAGTGGGGAACACAATAAAACGAGCCATTCAGTGGAGCTTTCAAATCAGATTGTGACGGAAAAAAGCCACCAAACGGTACAAATGAATCCATTAAGCTGTAAAACAAAAAATTACAGTTTAGACAAAGCATGCACAAAACTAATCACTACGTGAAAGATCCAGTGTCCACTTCGTCATTCAAAAACAATAAAATCATCACCATAACATAACACTAACACCCCTTACTTTTAGTACACAAAACCCAAACCCAACTATGTGCTTTAAAATGTCAGCAATGTTAAAAACACTTTTTTTTACACATATCAGAAGGAATGTTCATCAGACTAATCTCTTTCAAGAAATATGAAGACACTCAAAAGCGAGTTACCTGCTCTCGACCAGATTTTTTTCCATACACAAGTTAGGATTCAAACCTCTTACCACCTACTTGAGATTTGAATCCGTCATTACTCGAATGAACCACTTGTTAGTGCATGTTAAAAACACTTAATTCAAATTAACAAGGCTTATCCTACGAAAAATAATAAATTAATAAATAAAAAAGTTAACACACTTAAACTCGAAGGAGATATAAGATAGATTCAGTGATTGGAAAAAGGGTGAAAGGAAGAAAGAGAGATTGTGGATTTAAATCCACATTTCTAACATTTGCTGATTAAAAAAAACAACCCTCAAACTCGAGGTTCAAACTTTGGTATATATTAAAAAAAAAATAAAAAATAATAAACATAAGCACATAAACGACACCAAAGTTCAAGAAATGGAATTGTTATAATATTTAAAAAGCGTGTTTTACCTGGACCTGGGACGGTGATAGGATTCAGAAGGAGGCTTAACAGAGGTAATAGGCAGAAGCTGCAAATCCCAATCTTTCTCTATAGAAGGAAACTTCCCCACGAATTTCAAGTAACTATCGTAACTAGCAGCAGTACCCATCAACCAAAACTTGTCATAATGAACCTGCAACAACTTCGCTAATTCTCCAACCACACCCCTCAAACTCTGTCCCTCACCACCACCACCTTCATCGTCGCTCACAAAACCCTTCAAGTCCCCGAAACTCACAACAATACCGGGCCCCACACACTGCTCCACCAAATTCCCAATCTCCCTCACGCGCCTCCCCACCACCTCCGCGTCCCCACTCGCCACCTCCTCCGCAATGCAAACCACGAGCAGCCCCGACAATTCCACCGGCAGAGCCCCTTTTCTCCGTTTCTCCACCGCCTCCTCAAAGCCATGCAGAGCGTCGCTCGCGCACGCGCCGAGAAGCAGCGGATTCTTCCCCCTGCTCCGGACCAGAACCTCACCGATTCGCCGGAAATTCTCTCCTCCGCCGCCGCCGTCCTCGTCACCACCGCCGAAAAAGAACGGGAACCTCCGCGGCGGCTCGGATAAATTGCAGAGGAAAATCTGCGGGCCGCGGGGGCGGAGAGGGCGGAGGATGGCGAGCTTAATATCGGAGCTTCGAAAACCGGCTTCGGCGAAAACGCGACTGACCACGGGGTCGTCCAGGATTGACAAGATCAAATGCTGAAGCTCTACTTTGACAGAAGAAACAGAAAATGGTTGCTGCTGTTGGTTTTGGAGCTGCTGAGTTTGGTGGTGGGGGTAAAAGTGGAAGTTATCGGGGTGGCGGCGCTGGTTGGCTTGAGAGCGTTTTATTGCGGCCATGAGAGAGTTCGAGACGGGAGGGTCGTGGTCGGCGGAGGCGTGGTTGTGCGAGGACGGGGCGCGGTCGAGGGAGACGGAGAGGCAGAGGTCGAGGGCCTTGAACTGGAGGCGGGGGGAGTAGGCGCAGTTTCGGGCACGGGAGCAGGCGTCGCGGAGGAGGGGGAGGGAGAGGAGGGCGGAGACGGCGTGGAGCGACGTCGTTTGGGCGTGGCCGCGGCGTCGAGCGACGGAGACGGCCTCGTCGAGGGCGCGCGCGGCGTCGGGAGTTAGGCATTGGCGCGCGGCTACCACGGGCGTCGGCATGGGAAAAGAGGCTGAGGGGCGCGTTTGAATTCAGTGGGTGGAGTTTCCTTATTGAGGAAAAACATTAACGGGTGGGTTTTTTTTCCGTTTTTATTTTGGGCAAATAAGAAATTTGGAAAAGGAGTTTTGTGTTGCGAAGTGAGTGAAGAGTGGGGACTCGTAATTTTGCGTTTTGCTTGCGGGCTGTCTATAAATAAATATTAGTATAACAGTGAGCGTAGGAATAAGGACTAAGCATTAACACACTGCAAATTCTGCAGCTGCTTGACTACATAACAAATTTCTGACTTATATTTTGTTCTAACCGTACTTAATTAACTAAAGAGTTAATTCGTTGTTGCTTAACAAACAACAATTTATTCATTTTTCTTCACAAATATTCTTTAAAGTTAATTATATTTAAGATATTACACGATGAAATGGATACATTTTGGTTACATTCGTTAAGACATGTTCTTTTTAGTTAATTTTTAGTTTTTTTATTAGTTGAAAAATATGTTTCACGGTTTAATAAACAATTTTTTTAATAACTTTTAGTATTTTTTTGAAATGTTATTGAAATAATACTTTCTAAAATGTTAGTTTTTAGTTTTTTATATTATTTTTTTCTTTTTAATATTTAATATAATTATCAAAATCCTACTTATCCTTTTAATATAAAATATGATTTTATTATTTTTATTTATTTTACACTCTTCAATTATTTCAATAATTAATTTTATCAAATATTTAAAATTCAATAAGTTAGCTTTTAACTACAAACTAGCTTTATAACTTTAACCTAACTTTTTTTCAGCTATGATAACCAAAAGTTGAAAAGTTATCTTATTGAATCATAAGTGTTTGAAAAAATTATCTATTAAAATACTTAAAAAAAATGTAAAATTA